>JAWQFJ010009351.1:15000-17529 GCA_034096865.1 Theodoxus fluviatilis | reverse complement strand
AACAGCAGTAACAGAAGTAGCAGTAACAGCAGTAACAGCAGTAACAGCAGTAGCAGCAGTAACAGCAGTAACAGCAGTAACAGCAGTAGCAGCAACAGCAGTAGCAGTAACAGCAACAGCAGTAACAGTAGTAGCAGTAACAGCAGTAACAGCAGTAACAGCAGTAGCAGCAACAGCAGTAGCAGCAACAGCAGTAGCAGCAGTAGTAGTAACAGCAACAACAGTAACAGTAGTAGCAGTAACAGCAGTAACAGCAGTAGCAGCAGTAGCAGTAACAGCAACAGCAGTAACAGTAGTAGCAGTAACAGCAGTAACAGCAGTAACAGCAGTAGCAGCAGCAACAGCAGTAACAGTAGCAGCAGTAGCAGCAACAGTAACAGCAACAGCAGTATCAGCAACAGCAGTAACAGTAGTAGCAGTAACAGCAGTAACAGCAGTAACAGCAGTAACAGCAGTAGCAGCAGCAACAGCAGTAGCAGCAACAGCAGTAACAGCAGTAGCAGTAACAGCAACAGCAGTAACAGTAGTAGCAGTAACAGCAGTAACAGCAGTAGCAGCAGCAACAGCAGTATCAGCAACAGCAGTAACAGCAGTAGCAGCAGTAGCAGCAGTAACAGCAGTAACAGCAGTAGCAGCAGCAACAGCAGTATCAGCAACAGCAGTAACAGTAGTAGCAGTAACAGCAGTAACAGCAGTAACAGCAGTAGCAGCAGCAACAGCAGTATCAGCAACAGCAGTAACAGCAGTAGCAGTAACAGCAACAGCAGTAACAGTAGTAGCAGTAACAGCAGTAACAGCAGTAGCAGCAGTAGCAGTAGCAACAGCAGTAGCAGCAGTAGTAACAGCAGTAGCAGTAACAGCAGTAGCAGTAACAGCAGTAGCAGTAACAGCAGTAACAGTAGCAGCAGTAGCAGCAACAGCAGTAACAGTAACAGCAGTAACAGTAACAACAACAGCAGTAACAACAACAGCAGTAACAGTAACAGCAGTAACAGCAGTAGCAGTAACAGTAACAGCAGTAACAGTAACAGCAACAGCAGTAACAGTAACAACAGTAACAGTAACAGCAGTAACAGTAACAGCAGTAACAGCAGTAGCAGTAACAGTAACAGCAGTAGCAGTAGTAGCAGTAGCAGCAACAGCAGTAACAATAGTAGCAGTAACAGCAGTAACAGCAGTAACAGCAGTAGCAGTAGCAGCAACAGCAGTAGCAGCAGTAGCAGTAGCAGCAACAGCAGTAACAGTAGTAGCAGTAGTAGCAGTAACAGCAGTAACAGCAGTAGCAGTAGCAGCAACAGCAGTAGCAGTAACAGCAGTAACAGCAACAGCAGTAACAGCAACAGCAGTAGCAGTAACAGCAGTAACAGTAACAGCAGTAGCAGCAGTAGCAGTAACAGCAGTAACAGCAGTAACAGCAGTAGCAGCAACAGCAGTAGCAGCAGTAGCAGTAACAGCAACAGCAGTAACAGAAGTAGCAGTAACAGCAGTAACAGCAGTAACAGCAGTAGCAGCAGTAACAGCAGTAACAGCAGTAACAGCAGTAGCAGCAACAGCAGTAACAGCAGTAACAGCAGTAGCAGCAACAGCAGTAGCAGCAACAGCAGTAGCAGCAACAGCAGTAGCAGCAGTAGTAGTAACAGCAACAACAGTAACAGTAGTAGCAGTAACAGCAGTAACAGCAGTAGCAGCAGTAGTAGTAGCAACAGCAGTAACAGTAGTAAGAGTAGCAGCAGTAGCAGCAGTAGTAGTAGCAACAGCAGTAACAGTAGCAGCAGTAGCAGCAACAGTAACAGCAACAGCAGTATCAGCAACAGCAGTAACAGTAGTAGCAGTAACAGCAGTAACAGCAGTAACAGCAGTAACAGCAGTAGCAGCAGCAACAGCAGTAGCAGCAACAGCAGTAACAGCAGTAGCAGTAACAGCAACAGCAGTAACAGTAGTAGCAGTAACAGCAGTAACAGCAGTAGCAGCAGCAACAGCAGTATCAGCAACAGCAGTAACAGCAGTAGCAGCAGTAGCAGCAGTAACAGCAGTAACAGCAGTAGCAGCAGCAACAGCAGTATCAGCAACAGCAGTAACAGTAGTAGCAGTAACAGCAGTAACAGCAGTAACAGCAGTAGCAGCAGCAACAGCAGTATCAGCAACAGCAGTAACAGCAGTAGCAGTAACAGCAACAGCAGTAACAGTAGTAGCAGTAACAGCAGTAACAGCAGTAGCAGCAGTAGCAGTAGCAACAGCAGTAGCAGCAGTAGTAACAGCAGTAGCAGTAACAGCAGTAGCAGTAACAGCAGTAGCAGTAACAGCAGTAGCAGTAACAGCAGTAACAGTAGCAGCAGTAGCAGCAGTAGCAACAGCAGTAGCAGCAGTAGTAACAGCAGTAGCAACAGCAGTAACAGCAACAGCAGTAACAGTAACAGCAGTAACAGCAACAGCAGTAGCAGCAGCAGTTGCAACAGCAACAGCAGTAACAGTAACAGCAGTAACAGCAACAGCAGTAGCAGCAGCAGTTGCAACAGCAACAGCAGTAGC
>JAWQFJ010009350.1:52500-66121 GCA_034096865.1 Theodoxus fluviatilis | reverse complement strand
AATACAACGTACGTGACTGTCACGCCACAAATACAACGTACATGACTGTCACGCCACAAATACAACGTACGTGACTATCACGCCACAAATACAACGTACGTGACTGTCACGCCACAAATACAACGTACATGACTGTCACGCCACAAATACAACGTACGTGACTGTCACACCACAAATACAACGTTCATGGCTGTCACGCCACAAATACAACGTACGTGACTGCCACGCCACAAATACAACGTACGTGACTGTCGCGCTACAAATACAACGTACATGGCTGTCACGCCACAAATACAACATACGTGACTATCACGCCACAAATACAACGTACGTGACTGTCACGCCACAAATACAACGTACATGACTGTCACGCCACAAATACAACGTACGTGACTATCACGCCACAAATACAACGTACGTGACTGTCACGCCACAAATACAACGTACATGGCTGTCACGCCACAAATACAACGTACATGGCTGTCACGCCACAAATACAACGTACATGGCTGTCACGGCACAAATACAACGTACATGGCTGTCACGCCACAAATACAACGTACATGGCTGTCACGCCACAAATACAACGTACATGGCTGTCACGTCACAAATACAACGTACATGGCTGTCACGTCACAAATACAACGTACATGACTGTCACGCCACAAATACAACGTACATGGCTGTCACGCCACAAATACAACGTACATGGCTGTCACGGCACAAATACAACGTACGTGACTGTCAAGGCACAAATACAGCGTACGTGACTGTCACGCCACAAGTACAACGTACATGACTGCCAGCTGCACCCCTTGTGGGCCGGTGGTCACAATAGACCCACCGCGTCCCCCTATGCAGTTCGCATGAGGCGAATAACTAGGGACACCGTGACTTGAATAGCACTTATTGTACCTAGCTTCATTGACTTCGTGTTTAATGGTGTTGCATATTCTACACAGACTGAAAGTCCGTAAAACTTCATTCATTCATTCATTCATTCATTATTCATTCATTCATTCGTTCATTATTCATTTATTATTCATTCATTCATTCATTCATTCATTCATGCATTCCAGCCGTGACTCTCTCCTAGGCTTCACTGCTCACGTGTCTTTGTTCTCTACGCATGCTTTCGACAAACGTCCCGTTGAATTGTTGTCCTTGTGCAGCGAGTTGTGAACTTGTGCAGTAAAGGACAAAGTCTATAAACCAGTACGCAGTGGCTCCAGTCACTCAGTCTTCTAGTGGCAAATACCCATCAGCCATTAACCCCCTATGTACTGATCCGTCGTGAACTTCGAGTTGTATGTTTTCAATGGTCGTCAGAATAATGTCTTTGCCTCGAATTATGGGTCAACTCCTTGACACGAAACCTGTGAAAAATAGATCGGATACACATGTACATGTATATCGCTTGCATCCCTCAGTATCTTTCTAATTTTGCCTTTGTATTGGGAGAGTCGTTGTACGTATATTCAGCTTCAGAGATGATGATAAAGCACGACTGTGTCGAATTGGCATCGATGATCACATGATGAGAAATGTCACAGCATATCCTGTAGTTGCCGTAGACATAGACACTCACTGTTCTGTGCACACCAGATAAAGACCTGAAGCGTTGAACGTACGAAGTACGTGTCACCCAAGCTTTACAGAATACATACAGGAAATGCCCTTTGTGCAATAGCGTGATATTCATTGGAATGGGGAGAAAAGTGAGTTTGTAAATCAATTTACAACTCGTGAAAAACGAGCTTTTGTGGTTTGTTTAGGGATGTTGTGAAGATTCTAGAATCTGCTCCAGTGTTGCAGGCGCAGTTGTTTTAGTATATCGGTCAGATCATTGACCGACTCGCGACTGAATTGGCTTTGTTATGTCACGTGACGTTAGTCGCGAAGGCTGCAGAAGAATTGAGTATGTTCGCCCTTGTACTGGAAGTTTCTGGTATTTGAGGAAATGTATATAAGGAGCGACAGAGAGAGAGAGTGAGACACGCACGAAAGAGACGACTGAGATAAGGTGAGAGCTTATCTTTGTGTAATGAGCGAGTCCTCTGCTGTGTGCAGAGTGAAGCTGCTACGAGTTGTCACGACGAATTACTGTTGGTTAATTTTCACCACTGTAGCGATCAGTGCGTGAATAAAGTTTATCAAAAACGACCACCAGTGTCTGTCACTTTGACTTCCTAGCGCAAGCCAGGAGAACCTCCGTACATTAGGATATTGCAAGAGAAGAGTGCAACAGGGATTTCTTTGTTAGACCGACCTGCCAAAATGAGATTAATCCTGAATAGAATGAAATTGGTTTTAGGGAAGGTTTTCTTTTTCGCTCCGTCATAAATGCTGCCTTATGCTCAGACATCTTGGAAACAAAAATGCGTGCTTGAAAGTTTGCCAAGAATACACGAGAACAATTGGAACTTAAGGCAAGGAGTATATGATTTTCGGCATGTTGTCCGACAAAGTTAGAGTGAGACTAAGTAAAATGTTATTTGTTGTTTCGTGTCAAATGTGACATTTGTGTGTTTCTAGCCACCACCACCACCACCATCACCACCACCACCCCAAAAAAAGGGGTGGCGGGGGTGGGGGTGGGGGTGGGGGGGTGGAGGCGGGCGGCGGAGGAAGGTTGAAATCTTTTTAGTTGAAAGAAACTTTAACCTTTTGTAGACATGTAAAACCGTTTCCTAAGCACACACAGGTGCATACACACGCACGCCCACGCGCGCGCTCACATATACACACATAACATACACACGCACATACACACAGAGTTTCGTACACTAGGAATACAATGTTTCGCACACGTAAACTCTTTTGAAATTACTATCGATTCTAGTGAAAGTTTACGAAGTTTTTGTTTGTTTGTGTTTGTTTGTTTTTGGGGGGTGAGTGCGTGCGTGCGTGCGTTTTTGTGCGTGTGTTTGTGCGTGCGTTTGTGCGCGTGCGTGTGTTTGCGCGTGTGTGAGTGTGTGCGCGCGCGTGTGTGCATTTGTGCGCGCGCATGTGAGTGTATGCGCGCGCGTATGAGTGCGTTTGTGCGCGTGCGTGTGTGTATGCGCGCGCGTATGAGTGCGTTTGTGCGCGCGCGTGTGAGTGTGTGTGCGCACGTGTGTGTGTTTGTGTGTATGCGTGCGCGTCCAATCTGTCGTGCCTCGCTGATGTTTTTTAATTGTGTTCTGAGGCCGCCTGGCCATGACAAGAATAGACATAATTTTTCGGGGCTCATTTTGCCGAGTGGTTCAGTAGAACCCAATCTTGGCCCAAAGATGACTCAGACATCACGGACAGAGAGTTGGAAACAATTCAAACCCGAGTACAAACAGACAACTACCAGAGTCGACAACAATTCCAGCAAATGTTAGAATCATACAAGTCTCTACAGACAGAAGTGGAATCTTCACAAATAATCGCAACGATTTGTATTCTGAGCTGCAGAACAAAATCCAGAAGATTGAGGACGAAGTGGAAAATCACGAAACAGTCACACGACGCCATGGTGTGAGAATGTTTGGTTGGCACGAAGAGAACCGCGAGACCTGTCGGTCATGTGGACATACCGTCCTGCAACTCTTCCGCGAAACCATACCTAGAGTAGCGTGGTCTGAAAAAGACATTAAGCGGGTGCAAAGGCTAGGTGCCTTGAGTCGACCACAGGGATCGCGTCCGGTTCTTGTAGAATTCGATATAGTGTAGATCAACGTGAACCTACTGAAATACGGCCGCGATCCCCTAAAAGACTGCGAGTAAGAATCTCGGGAGAGCTCACACCTAGACAAGCCCAAACTCCTCGAGACCACTGCCGCCAGGAACACCATGCGTATTTAGGAACAACAGGCTGTGTTTCCAAGGAGACCGGACAACCACCTGCACATGACGTCAGTATCCTCCGAGGAGAGGCGCTACAGGACAACCTGGCACTGACACATGGAGGAGCGCAGGCCAAGATGTTTGGCAACGCGTTGAAAGGGATTTGCCATTGGCCTATTACAACAACTTCGAAGAGAATCATCGTGGTTTTGCCTGTTGCACACCACTGTTGGCAGCACAAAAACGGCGCATTACCAGTCTCTGGAACCAGAAGCCTGTGGTGCATCGAGTCACTAGATGATAAGGGAGAACATAGACAAGGACTGTTCCAACAGGCCTGCCTAAGAAGTACATACTCACACACACACACACAAACACACTGTCCACTTCTGCATCCCGTCTTCACTCGAGTTCCGTGCCGGAAGCATGACGGGGGTAAGGAGAGAAACTCCGCGACTATACCGCAAGGCACCGCAGGCGCACAGAGGAAGAAATAAGTCGTGGAAAACTCTCGTCTAAACGTAGGCCTACATGTACAAGGAGTGCGACTGTCGATCTGCGAGACACTCCTACAGTGGAGTTGCAGCCTCAGGAGGTGCTGCCCATCTGCGCACCAGAAACCTCCCAAGAGGCGCAGAAAAGCCAGCACAGGAACTCTGTCACAAAACAGAACCAGCGGGAAACGGATGACGCAACAAAGCAACCACAGTGGCTCCAGACAGGCGCCACGAAAGCGAACCAGAGGATCCAGACTGCGCACGCCCCCTGAGAGACGACCGGACGCTGCTGCAGACCCGCTTCCTCCAACACGCGGGGAGCTGGGGTGTGCAGCTTACATGGGATTCGGCATCTTCTGTGAAAGCTGGACCTTCTTTGATGTTGAATGATGAAAACTTCGGTCCATCTGCTTTATTGTATACAAGCTTTCGGAGCTCAGTGCACCTTCTTCAGGTGAGCGACAAGGGGCGCAGAGTAGGATGTTAAATACAAATGTGGTGAGTACAGAGTCTAACTGCCCACACCGGGCGACACGCACTGGAAATGAGTCCCTGAAGCGCGTTTACGGGAGTGAGAGTTCACCCATGAGGCGTGGACCCCGGAGAATCACACGTAGTGACTCATGAACCCGAGGTCGCGGTTCAGCCTTTGATGTGGCAGGGTAGGCTGATGTACCCTTTAAACTCTATTTAAAAGTCAGAGGGAGACGCCTAAAACCATATAATGTGGCTGCTGCCCATCTTTTCTTGAGAACAGAACTAGAAACGACCACCCAGGATGTGGTCGTCGAGGTATTCCGAAACCCACAGCTGAGATGAAGTACTCCCGCATTCTATGCTGGAACAATGGCCGGCTCGGTGCACTTCTCATTGAGCCGCGGATCCTCGACTATATACATGTATATACTGAAGAGGTTTGTTGTTTACTTGAAATGTTTACACCAGACACATTTGATTCATCTGCTTATCTGGGGATTTTATTCCTACCGCTTCCCAGGGAGGAAACTCTCGATTCACGGAAGAAAGTCTGGAGGAGTGGTGGTCTTCCTTAAAAAGTGTCTTACCACATGTGTCTCAAGGATACAGGCACAATGTGACATGTTGGTTCTATGCATACAGAGTGGTAAACCACTGGTGATAATCTTTGCATATATTCCATCATGCAATTCCCCGTATTACGCTGACAAAACTATAGTATGCATATATCTATGCTAAAAGAAATAATCTTGGACGCTGAAGAACGTTTCCTAGAATATATGATAGAATTAATGCGGTGAACTAAATGCAAAAATAGGGGGTTGTCTTAAGATACGGATTACGAGGAGGACGAATCTAGTGACCGTAACAATGACAAAGAATTCGCGTGTGAATACTTAAGATGTTCTAGACAGACTCAGGATGATGCTGTTAACTTATTCCGATCGGTTCTGATAGAGCTCTGCAAAGAACATTATTTATGCATCCTAAATGGATGTACAAACAATGACGGAAAGGGGCGTAAAACCCATATTTCTCCCCACAGAGAAAGTGTTGTAGATTGTCTTGTATAAGCCAATGCTCTACTATGATCTAGATATAACTTGGCTCCGATCGAATCGAGTCTGAGCATATGCCACTGGAAATATTGTGTGGGGAAAACCCCCGTAGAAATAAGAGAAAAGAGTTCATCCAAGTCAGTCTCCAGGATACTTTGGAACTCCGCTAAAGTTGATACTTTCACTAAGAACATTAGTAACGATGATATCACTAAACAGATAGCCACAGCATCAGACAAACTGCACGTCTGTTGAAGCAGCCCTGAAAATATGCATGGACACCTGAAGCTCGCATGAAAACTGATCTATCTCGGTATTTGTTTTGACACTGAATGTATGGAAGCCAGTCGGGCAACCAAGAAGGCTCTACATCGTTACAGGTTGAGTAAAATGCCATCTGACAAGGAATAGTATGTCGAATGCTCTGCTCTGCTCTGCTCTACTCTATTTAAGCTTCCTTGATAGGATAATTGCTTTGCACTTCCTTGTAGAAAATATACAAAATACATACAGAGGGAAGTTTCAACACGAATGACGATATGTACAGAGGACACAAAAAAAACAACACATTAGGGGGATGTGTGATTATGGACACAGAGCTCTCTGAGGTAAAAAGGTTATGAGTGACAATGACAAATAAAAGTTTAGCACCCAATTGCAAATGATGTGCGCGCTTGCACATGCACACTTACACATATTCACACGTGCACGCACACACACATACACACACATTCACTGCGACGGTTCAGAATTAAATTTGGTAAACTAACCGTCATTCCCATCGTTGTAAGAGACCTTGATGAGGTGGAGTCTGACTCTGCAGGATTTCTCTCTCAACATTGTACATGTACCTGGTAGAGAGAATGCTGTTGCTGATTCTCCTTCACGGGTGTAACTATGTATCCTTGTTCTGTCATTGTGAAGGTAACAATGGAAATGTTTCCTTTGTTTTCCATTTTGGATCCAGAGTGTGAAATGTTGTAGTTTTGGTAAAATAAAAATTTCTTTTATAGGGATGGAGGAATGTGACGGTTCAGAATTCAATTTGGTAAAGTAACCGTCATTCCCGTGATTGTAAGAGACGCATCCTGAGGCGGCAGAAAGGAGAGTCTGACAGATATTGTCACAAGGAAGATTGTATTGGTGAATTTGACTTGATAAGATAGTGCCAATCATGAAACTATATATTTTGGTGGGCTGGGCGGTTGATTAGTTGTGTAGCTGGTGAGAAATTAATGTTTTGACAGTGTATTATTTTGGCGGGAATTCTTCGCAGTTAGCAAAACCTGTCGTGATTGGTCCAAGTTGACTCCTCCGCATCCCAGCATGCTTTGAGGCGGTTCTGTGGTATAAATTGAATTGACGGGGGAAGACAAGTGCCATACACCTAAGAGATTTCGACTGAGAGGTTGAAATGCGGCCCGCAGCTGAAGGAAGTTGGTAGAGCTTCAGTTGTGTAGTGTGCTTCAGTATGAAAAATGCCTGCCATTCATCTCAAGCAGTAAAGACAGGGATACAACCTCCCTCGCTTGAACGCTATCCAACAACATCTACTTTAGAGCTTGTTGGAAGAACTCTGTTGACACCTGCCGACTGTCCCAACGCTTCTCCATTATCTCCATCCTCGTGAAAAGATTGATACTCTGTCTGCTCGATTGTGCCTACAAAAATCAGCCGGCGGCGCATGCGGCCCATCGCCGCCACGTGACCGGCTCAGCGGCGCATGAATACTGCACTCGATTGTTTCCGGCTTAGCAAAATGGCGGTTTGCTTTGCGGTTGACGAGCTGCTGTGCAGCAGTGATGAGTGATGAGATGTACTGCCTTCTTGCGTCGTGGTACGTTCTTGTGGATAATATATTATGGACCTGTGTATATGTATGGGTTAGGAAAATGTCAAACGAAAGCCTTAAAATCACAAGATCGGTTCATACATCAGAAGTAGAAAATTGCCGGATTCTTACTTTGCCACACCGTCGTCCGCCATCTTGGATCTCTGTGAGCCGAGCAAAATGTCTCAGCGCATTCGGCAATGCCCCGGAAATACCCCGGCGCGTAAGCCGGTGCGAATCGAGCGGAATAATCGCCCGGCGGCGCACGCCGGCTCATCAGCCGTTCACAATCGAGCAGACCCTCTGTTTCATTGTTGTCCCCGAGGAGGCGAGAAAGTCCACCGCCAGTGGTTACTGCACTGTGAGGACGCTTGTCCTGTGTCTGTGCATTGTGTGATCTCGTCATCATTGAATCCTTGGATTTGGAACTGCACATCGAACTGGTAGGAAGCTTCCATTCAATTATCCTCTCCAATTTTGATTGACATGACTCATCATTCCACTTGGTTTGTGATTTGCTTGGAATTGTAACATAGTGGGTTGGTGAATGAATGAAAGCTATGTTGTTTTTCCCACCGTTGTGAGTCACATTTCATTCATATAGAAATTGCCCATTTTCTTCGATTAAAGTTTATTTTTAATTCCTTGCCCACTCCTTGGTGTTCTACTTTGTGTGAACCATCGCAGGGAGAGAATGACAGGGGGGCGTGTGTGATCCCCTAGACATGTAAAATAATTCATTAAAATTACGAGCCGGAGGTGCGGATAATTATTTCGGCAAAATCTCTCTCTCTTTCTCTCTCTCTCTCTCTCTCTCTCTCTCTCTCTCTCTCTCTCTCTCTCTCTCTCTCTCTATCTCTCTCTCCCTCTCTCTCTCTCTTTCTCTCTCTCTCTCTTTCTCTCTCTCTCTGTCTCTCTCTCCTTCTCTCTCTCTCTCTCTCTCTCTCTCTCTTTCTCGCTCTCCATTTCTCTCTCTTTCTATCTCTCTCTCTCTCTCTTTCTCTCTCTCTCTCTTTCTCTCTCTCTCTCTTTCTCTCTCTCTCTCTCTCTCTCTCTTTCTTACACATGCACATACACGTGATAGAGAGCACTGAGCGAATCTTTGTATGCACGCACATACACATACACGCGCGCATGTGCAGGCACACACACACACACACACACACACACACACACACACACACAGAGGAAGTGCTACATGCTGCACTGTTCCTGATTCAACAGAGCAACAGCTTGAGGGAGGAATGATTTCCATTGTCTTTCAGTCTTGGTGCTGACAGACTGGAGTCGTTTGCCGGATGGGAGTGCTTTGGGTTGGAAGTTGAGAAGGTGAGTGAGTGCGTCTGGCCTTACTAAGTGTTCTATCAGCGCAGAGTTTGTCTAAGCTGAGCAGCTTTGAACCAGTGATTTTCTAAAGCTTGTTCTTGTCAGCTTGGGACAGTGCATGATGCTGTAGGAGAGAATGCTCTCAATGGTAGCTCTGTAGAAGGATGTCAAGATAGTGCTGTTTACATCAAACTTTTTCAGCTGTCTAAGGAAGAAGAGTATCCAATGACACTTTTTGACAATCTCCAAACAATGGTGTGACCATGAGATATTTGACTGGAGTTACGGGCCAATATATTTGAACTGGTCCACCACTTCCATTTCCTTTCCATTCATAAGGATGGGTGTAACAGCACTGCTCTTCTTCCTGAAGTCCAGGACCATTTCTTTTGTCTTCGACACGTTGATGAGGTGATGGTGTTCACTCCATGACTCTAATGTGGCTATCTCCTCGCGGTAGTTGCTCTCGTTGCAGTTCTCTATCAGACCAACCAGAGCCTGGTCATCTGCATAGTTGAAGCTCAGTGTACCAGGGGTGCTAGATGTGCAGCTATTGGTATAGATGTTATAGAGTATGGGTGAGGTGACACAACCTTGGGGTGCGCCGGTGTTCAAAACTGATGTCGATGATTTGTGGCCATCAGCTGTCACATTATGGCGACGATCTGCTAGGAAGTTCCTGATCCACCGACACAGAGAGGGTGCGATATTCCTTTCCTGCAATTGTTTGCAAAGGAGTGGTGGCCTGATGGTGTTTAAATTAACGCAAAGCTGTAGTCCACAAACAAGATTCTTACATATGTTCCAGGCCGGTCCATGTGGGCGAGAACAGACAGCAGCAGGCTGATGATAGGGTCGTCAACTCTCCTCTTCTGGCAGAAAGCAAACTGGTGCCTGTCAAGGTGTTGTTTGACATGAGGCAGGACGAGTTTCATGAGAAGTTTCTCCAGACACTTGGACACAGTTGGAGTGAGTGCTACTGGACGAAAGTCATTGAGGGCGGGGACATTGCTCTTCTTTGGCATGGGTAGGATGCTGGCCGTCTTCCACAGTACAGGCACAGTCCCAGACTTCCACTGTACAGGCACAGTCCCAGACTGGAGCCACCTCCACTGTACAGGCACAGTCCCAGACTTCCACTGTACAGGCACAGTCCCAGACTGGAGCCACCTCCACAGTACAGGCACAGTCCCAGACTGAAGCGACCGATTGAACAGGGCGGTGAAGATGTGAGTCAGTTTTGATGCGCACTGTTTGAGCACTCGAGGGGAAATATCATCAGCTCCTGTTGCTTTATTCGGGTTCAGGGTTTGGAGAGCAAATCTCACATCGACTTCAGAGAGAGGTGGAGGCGAGTCATCAGAGGCGAGATCTACTGGCTCTGTGTCCGTTGGATCCTCAACATCAAATCTGTTGAAGAAACGATTAAAGTCTTCTGCCAGATTTTGTGGTTTGTCTGATAACTGATTCTTGATGTTTTTCGTTGAGTAGGCCGACACATTCCGGATTCCCATCCAAGAGTCACTCGAGGAGCTGGATTTGAAGCTTTTTTTCTATTTTCTCCTTGTGCTGGAGTTTGGTTGGGGAATAGAATCTGCCAGCCGAATTTCGTGGAAGGAAGAGTGACGATGAGTGAGGGAAAGGCGAAAGTGCAGAGGTCGTCAAAGTGTTTTTGTTTTAAAAAAACGGATGCGGGGGTAGTCGAAGAAATAGCAGTTGTTGAATGTCCCACTGAAAAGATTTCGACTCTTTCTCGAAGAATGCCGGTAAACTGCCTTACTCATCCAAACTAGCGCGGTCTGACGTGTACCTTTCTGTTAACTTTTGTAAAGACTGTATTGCAAGTGGTTGTACACAAACAGGAAAATCAAGTATTTTGTTACCTTTATGAGGAAAAGTACTGAGATAATATGACAGCTTCTAATGTGGATCAAGGACTGTGTCAGAGGCGATAATGGACTTAAAAGCGATTATACATTTTCTGCAGATGCATTTTTTAAAAACAAGAATGAATGTTATGTGAAGTGAATTTTCCGCGAGAGCACACACACAATCCCACATATACATGTATTAGTGCATGCATGTGTTGCGGAAGAATGTGAAATGCCTGTGGATGCAAATGTAATGGGAAATGCCGCAGAAGTTTCGGGAACATTCCCTGTCCTTGAACAGATCAGACTGGACCGAGACGGACGGTTTTTAGTGACGATGACGTAATAATAACAAGAAGGGCAAAGCCCATACGACTCACATGCTTGACCTTGACCTTTACATGACCTTGACCTTCAGTTGACCTTCAAGGTCAAGGCCAATCAACTACACCTAGCAATGACACCATACACTAAACTAAGAAATGCTTTACACATTTATTATACCAAAATACATGTGGCCTTGACCCAAGGTCAAGGTCATCGAAGGTCATGCAACACAAAGCTGTTATTTCAAGACATAGGAAGCACAATGGTGCTTATTGGCACTTTCTACCATGAGATATGGTCACTTTTCGTGGTACACTACCCCATTTTGGTCACATTTCATAAGGGTCAAAGTGACCTTGACCTTGATGATATGTGACCAAATGTGTCTCATGATGAAAGTATAACATGTGCTCCACATAATTATTAAGTTTAAAACATTTATCTTTCATAGTTCAGGGTCAAGGTCACTTCAAAATATGTATACAATCCAACTTTGAAGAGCTCCTGTGATCTTGACCTTGAATCAAGGTATGTCAAACTGGTGTCAAAAGATAGAGCTTATTTTGCCCTATATACCATGTATAGGTGAGGTATCCAATCTCAAAAACGTCAGAGCAAATTGAGAAAATGTGAAAAATGGCTGTTTTTTAGACAACATTTATGGCCCCTGCGACCTTGACCTTGAAGCAAGGTTACGTCACTATGTGTGTTTTTTGAGGTCTTGTCATCATACACCATCATGCCACATTTGGTGCTGATAGACTTAATAGTCTCCGAGAAAATTCCAACGTTAAAGTTTTCGGACGCCCGGACGCCCGGACGCCCGGACGGACGAAACGGGTGAGTACATAGACTCACTTTTGCTTCGCATGTGAGTCAAAAAGTGACGTATCACTGCGACGACGACAGTTAGAAAAAGTGGCATCGAGAGGGAAGCCAAGAAGGAGGATTGAATCGAAAAGCACTCAACGTGGCGTTTCGAACTCTTGGCGTGTTATCACTGGGAGTGATTGCTGGAAGCAGTGGCATCATGGGTGTAGGGATGAGTCGAACCGTGATGACTCTGGCCGATCAAGAGAGGTAAGAGTCTGTCCTCCTGAACATTGGGACAGGGGAAACGGAATAGGTCGTTATTGTGAGCGAGTGAGAGCGCGACCGAACGTAACACTAGACAAGTGAGAGCTTGTGGGGCTGTTGGCGCCTTTGAAAGCGCACTCGCCATGGCTGTACGTTTATTGCCAAGCCATGAATTAAAGATCTTCCTGTAGAAAACACACGCCTGTCCTGCTTCTACTTTCCTGGCGCAAGCTGGGACGAGCCTCAAATAGAAGACCACCTACACGCAACACATATATGAAAACACACACACACACACACACACACACACATACACACACACACAACGAGCGAGAGCGAAAGAGAAATAGAGAACTGATGAACGAATGACCGAAAGACCGAACTGTTTATTGAAAAGGTCTCTACCCCATTTCACTGACGTACACATACAGTACAATTTTATAGCGGGTGATATATATGTGACAGTGATCAGAATTCTTTAAAATTTACAGTTAGTCATCAAAGTATAAATCGATGCTTTCATGTAAAGTTAGCGTAAGAGCTGCGTTGAAAGCTTTGCATAGAAATACACACTGATGGCTGCGGTTATTACATTGCTGTCATTATTCAGAAGAGGTGTGTTTTTTTTCTCAGGATGTTCACAATGTGTCTCTATATGCATTGACAAGTAATGTTCACGTAGGTTCTGCAGTGCAGGACAAACAAAAAGTGGTGTTCGTCCTCATCCTCCTCTCGGCACAATGAGCACTGAGTTACATACGCAACATTTGCGTACACATCTAAGTTCATGGATGTACCATATCTGAATACCTTTGTGTCCACACAGTACAAGTATATTTCGGCAGAACTATTCTAGAACTGCAATGTGATCAGAACTTCTGGCAATGCAATCACTGATCTTTTATCATTTCACATAACCCCTTCTTTGTAACTTTTTGTCTTGCATTGCAAAGTTTCTGTTTCACATAGCCATTTCCCTAACGTCAGTGAAATGTAACTTTAATTTACAAATTGTGGATGAATACAGCAAAAGAGAACTATATACGGCTGAGCCATATTATATCTTATCATATTCTGAATGACTTATATGTTGTGTTACGCTATGTCAACACTTGCTTTTTATCTTCTTGTAGATGTAATTTGTGTCACTGCTACACAAATTAATTTTCCATTGCAGTCGAGACCTCCGGATCATTGTGTCTCTGAGCCGTTCTTCAAACATACATGTACGTTCATTTTCGACGTTCTGATAAGATATCCTTCAACTTCGAAGCCCGTGTGATTAAGTGTTGCGGTTCGTTGGTCACCATTTGGTAGACTTGTTTTGGTAGTCCATTGTTACCC
>JAWQFJ010009350.1:22500-47500 GCA_034096865.1 Theodoxus fluviatilis | reverse complement strand
AGATGCCATTTTGTTTTTCTCGTTACGTAACCATGGTAACCAAAAAATTTGTTCACAGATCTTCATCATCTGACTTTACCTACCCACACACCAAATTTCGGTCAAATCGGAGCACTTTGAGTTTTCGGCCGCCATCTTGTTTGTGCCCACTTCCGGTTACCATGGCAACACCATTTTTTTAACCCCACGTTGACCTGACCCCGGCCCACACCTAACCCCATACCAAGTTTCAAGTCGATGGGAATAAAACTGTGGAAACGTATAAGTGTCACACACACCCACACAGACAGACAGACACACACACACACAGCTCACTTATATATATATAGACTAGCCACTTCGCGGCCAGGCACCACCAAAGCCACATACAAAGCCAAATTCTTCAGCCGCCATTTTGTTTTTCTCATTACGTAACCATTATAACAAAAAAAAATTCGTTCACAGATCTTCATCATTTGACATTACCTACCCACACACCAAATTTCGGTCAAATCTTTGAGTTTTCGGCGGCCATCTTGTTTGTGCTCACTTCCGGTTACCATGGCAACATCATTTTTTACTCCCAACATGACCTGACCCCGGCCCACACCTAACCCCATACCAAGTTTTAAGTCGATGGGAACTCCTGTGTCTCAGGCGGATTCGCCACCTTCAACACAGTCGTCCAAATTCTTCAGCCGCCATTTTGTTTTTCTCTTTACGTAATCATGACAACCAAAAACGTTTTTAACAGATCTACATCATTCGACTGTACCTACCCACACTCCAAATTTCGGTCAAATCGGAGCACTTTGAGTTTTCGGCGACCATCTTGTTTGTGCCCACTTCCGGTTAAAATGGCAACACAATTTTTTTAACCCCACGATTAATTGACCATGCCTCACACCTAACCCCATACCAAGTTTCACCTACCCACACACCAAATTTTGGTCAAATCGGAGCACTTTGAGTTTTCGGCGGCCATCTTGTTTGTGCCCACTTCCGGTTTCCCTGGCAACACCATTTTTTAATCCCACCATGATCTGACCCCGGCCCACACCTAACCCCATACCAAGTTTTCAGTCGATGGGAACTCCTGAGTCTCAGGCGGCTTTGCCGCCTTCGACACAGTCGTCCAAATTCTTCAGCCGCCATTTTGTTTTTCTCGTCACGTAACCATGGTAACCAAATTTTTTTTCACAGATCTTCATCATTCGACTGTACCTACCCACACACCAAATTTCGGTCAAATCGGAGCACTGAGTTTTCGGCGGCCATCTTGTTTGTGCCCACTTCCGGTTACCATGGCAACTCCATTTTTTTAACCCCACCGTGACCTGACCCTGGCCAACACCTAACCCCACACCAAGTTTCACCTACCCACACACCAAATTTCGGTTAAATCGGAGCACTTTGAGCTTTTGGCGGCCATCTTGTTTGTGCCCACTTCCGGTTACCATGGCAACACCATTTTTTAACCCCACCATGACCTGACCCCGGCCCACACCTAACCCATACCAAGTTTTAAGTCGATGGGAACTCCTGTGTCTCAGGCGGCTTTGCCGCCTGAGACACAGTCGTCCAAATTCTTCAGCCGCCATCTTGTTTTTCTCGTCACATAACCATGACAACCAAAAATCTTTTTCACGGATCTTCATCATTCGACTGTACCTACCTACACACCAAATTTCGGTCAAATCGGAGCACTAAGAGTTTTCGGCCGCCATCTTGTTTGTGCCCACTTCCGGTTGCCATGGCGACACCATTTTTTTAACCACACGTTGACCCGACCCCGGCCGACACCTAACCCCATACCAAGTTTCAAGTCAATGGGAATAAAACTGTGGAAACGTATAAGTGTCACACACACACACACACACACACACACACACACACACACACACACACACACACACACACACACAGACAGACAGACATACAGACAGACAGACAGACAGACAGACAGACAGCGAAAATATATATATAGACTAGCCGCTTTGCGGCCAGGCACTGCGCAAAGCGCCAAAGCCACATACAAAGCCAAATTCTTCAGCCACCATTTTGTTTTTCTCATTACGTAACCATGGTAACCAAAAAACTTGTTCACAGATCTTCATCATTTGACTTTACCTACCCACACACCAAATGTCGGTGGCCATCTTGTTTGTGCCCACTTCCGGTTACCATGGCAACACCTTTTTTTTACCGCATCATGACCTGACCCCGGCCCACACCTAACCCCATACCAAGTTTTAACTGGATGGGAACTCCTGTGTCTCAGGCGGCTTCGCCGCCTTCGACACATTCTTCAGCCGCCATTTTGTTTTTCTCATTACGTAACCATGACAACCAAAAAATGTGTTCACTAATCTTCATCATTCGACTTTACCTACCCACACACCAAATTTCGGTCAAATCGGAGCACTTTGAGTTATCGGCGGCCATCTTGTTTGTGCCCACTTCCGGTTACCATGGCAACGACATTTTTTTAACCGCACCATGACCTGAGCCCGGCCCACACCTAACCCCATACCAAGTTTTAAGTCGATGGGAACTCCTGTGTCTCAGGCGGCTTAGCCGCCTTCAACACAGTCGTCCAAATTCTTCAGCCGCCATTTTGTTTTTCTCGTTACGTAACCATGGTAACCGAAATGTTTTTTCACAGATCTTCATCATTTGAATTTACCTACCCACACACGAAATTTCGGTCAAATCGGAGCACCTTGAGTTTTCGGCCGCCATCTTGTTTGTGCCCACTTCCGGTTACCATGGCAACACCATCTTTTTAACCCTACGTTGGCCTGACCCCGGCCGACACCTAACCCCGTACCAAGTTTCAAGTCGATGGGAATAAAACTGTGGAAACGTATAAGTGTCACACACACACACACACACACACACACACACACACACACACACACACACACACACACAGACACACAGACAGACAGACAGCTCACTTATATATAGAGATACGTCAATGACATGTATGCTAATGGATTGTGATTGCTTAATCTTTAATTCTACGTTGTACTTTTTACTTGCAAATAGCATGAGAATAAATAAATGTCTTATAAAAAATACCAGTAAACTGCCCAAACAAAATTCTGGCATAAATGGGTTAATCGTACGTACACACTGTTACCAAAAACCTGAACCATGCAATGCGCTCACTGTTCTGAAAGCGACTGAAAGTATTGAGTTTAGGAACCACACAACACTCAAAATACATCTAAAATCATACACATCAGAAACGTTTATGAAAGCCAAAAACATAGAGCTCAAAGATAGAAAATAACCATTTTATATACAATAACTTTACTCTCAAACTACTCCCTTGAATATTGTGGAAATGTCACAACCACATGGCAAACACAAAACCAGCCACCTCTTTTATTATAAAATAGCAGCGGAATAGTAATACATTAGAAGTAACACAGTAAAAGTGTATCAATCATACTATGGAAATGCAAAAAGAGGGCCAAAAGAAATAAATTTCAACTCTTTGACCTTTCCCGTACCCATACCCATCAGTGTACAAAAAATAAAAAGTACAACTAAAAAAAGAAGGGGTCTTGGGCTACTCAAATCTGTGTTTACAATTCCCCTCGGGGGTGGGGGGTGGGGGGTAAGCGTTTCCGTCCCACCGAGAACTAATTTTCTTTCATCTCGCCGCTTTGTTTTCTCCTGTTCGGTACAGAATCACGAACTGATGTTAATTTCAGTGCCGCAACACTTTTGAAGTCGATATACGAGTGAATGCGGCATATGTTGTTTTTGTTTATGAAAAAAATGAATAAAATTCATACATTAACCATTGCTATGTCAATATGGCAGTTCCAATCTAAGACCCAGCCTGTCAGCAACATTCAAAACGAAAACACCAACCAAAATGATTATTAACACCAACTTAATGATATTGGGTGTACAAGTAGTAATATTAATAATTTAACGTATGGTTACCATGACTCACGTCATTTATGCGTTGAGTCACTGTCAAGACAAGTGCCGGTCTTGGTGTGACAAATGTCGCGATCGACAGACAAAAGGCTCCTACACACGTACCGGTTGTCCCCCGGTTTTGCTGCCGATCCGGTCAAGAATCGGAAAGGCGCCTATACATGTACCGGTTTTCAAGCCGATTTTGCTCCCGATCCGGTCTGACCGTGCGTGTAAAAATCGGGTTGACAGCCACACGCAACGATTACACCGAGACCGCGCACTCGAGCGATTTTCATTTACGCGAAGCGAGGTCAGAATTTAGAGTTACGTCCCTTTGCCGAGCTATGGCAACGACGCTTCGACGTGTAGCTCTAAGGAGCTTTCACGACCTATTGATGCATTCAACATACAGCTTTGATAAATTAATGCTGTTCATGGCTTACATTTTCTTTGGATGGGGTTTCTAGTATCAATACAGCGTTTTCTGTGCGAACACGCAACGATAAGCGGTGGAGCCGTGGCGACAGATTCTTCGCCGTGTAGATCTGCGTCGACCTGCATTCGATTTGTAAAATGTAGAACTTTCACGACCTATTGATGCATTCAACATACAGCTTTGATAAATTAATGCTGTTCATGGCTTACATTTTCTTTGGATGGGGTTTAGTATCCCCCAAATACAGCGTTTTCTGTGCGAAGCGGAGACAGGTCCGCCATTTAAATTGGCAACTAGTCGCGAGATTCTCGTCGTTCTCGCGTCGCCCGGCATACGAATTGGTCGAGACCGGGTCGGGGAATAGAGCCTGCCCTACGGACAAGAACCGTGCCAGATTGTATGCAATTGAGTCAACCATTCCGATTCTTGACCGGATCGGCAGTAAAATCAGGGGACAACCAGAATGTGTGTAGGAGCCTGAACAGTTGACTCATTTGCATACAATCCGGCCCAGTTCTTGTCCATAGGGCAAGCTCTATTCCCCAACCCGGTCTCGACCAATTCGTATGCCGGGCAACGCGAGAACGACGAGAATCTCGCGACTAGTTGCCAATTTAAATGGCGGAGATGTCTCCGCTTCGCACAGAAAACGCTGTAATTGGGGGATACTAAAACCCCATCCAAAGAAAATGTAAGCCATGAACAGCATTAATTTATCAAAGCTGTATGTTGAATGCATCAATAGGTCGTGAAAGCTTCTACATTTTAAAATTGCAAATGCAGGTCAACACATATAGATCTACACGAGGAAGCATCTGTCTGCGGCTCGCGTGTTCACACAGAAAACGCTGATTTTTGGGGATAATAGAAACCCATCCAAAGAAAATGTAAGCCATGAACAGCATTAATTTATCAAAGCTGTATGTTGAATGCATCAATAGGTCGTGAAAGCTCCTACGTTTTAAAATTGCAAATGCAGGTCGACGCATATAGATCTACACGAGGAAGCATCTGTCCGCGGCTCGCGTGTTCGCACAGAAAACGCTGATTTTTGGGGATAATAGAAACCCATCCAAAGAAAATGTAAGCCATGAACAGCATTAATTTATCAAAGCTGTATGTTGAATGCATCAATAGGTCGTGAAAGCTCCTACGTTTTAAAATTGCAAATGCAGATCGACGCATAAATCTACACGCCGAGAGCATCTGTTGCCATGGCTTAGCCGCGAGAACGAGGCGCAGAGCAAAGGGACATAACTCTAAATTCTGACCTTGCTTCACGTAAAGGAAAATCGCTTCAGTGCGCGGTCTCAGTGTAATCATTGCGTGAGGCTGTCAACCCGATTTTTGCTGCCGATCCGGTAGCGGATCGGGAGCAAAATCGGCTTGAAAACTGGTACGTGTATAGGCGCCTAAAATAAACCGTATTTTATTCTAAAACGTGATTGGGTGAACGAGTTTATGCTGACTTGCATGTGATGCTGTATATAAGAATCGATCTGTTCGATGCTGGCAAAAGACAAAATGAGTTCGAACTACGAGTATGGTGGAATGGATGAATATGAGTACCAGGAAATTCTTGATTATCTGGAGTCCGGAAAGTGGCCAACTTTCGATGATCAGAAGAACTTGAAAGATGCCAAAGATTCGTGGAGAAGAAAGACAAAGTCTTTCTCAATCGGGAAAGAAGGGACCGGTGTTGTTCTACACCTCGAAAAAGGGGGAGAAGAAAAAGATAGTGTTGAAAAAGCAGACACAGTTCGGGTCATCGCACCTTGACCACCGTGGCATCAATACAACAAAGCGGCGTGTCTCCCATGTGTACTATTGGAACCACATGTGTTCCGACGTGGAGCACTACTTCGCTACATGTGAAAAATGCCAGAAAAGTCAACGATTTCAAGCTACTAGCGTGCCTCTCCACCCTGTCCCCCCGCTACAGAGGCCTTTCCTGATGTGGGGTATGGATTTGACCACCCTTCCCAAAACTGCTGAAGGATACTGCTTCCTAGTCGTGGCCTGTGACTACTTCAGCAAGTTCATGGAAGCAGCGCCATTGAAAACAAAAGAAACGGATGGTGTGGTGCAGTTTTTGGACTCTCTGTGCAGTCGTTACGGGTTCCCGAGGGTCATTGTGACGGACAACGGGAAGAAGTATTCCAACGCGAAGTTCGACGACTACTGTCACACAAATGGAATCCACCACAGGACATCGGTCAGCTACCATCCTCAGGTTTGTCATTGAATTATATTATAATAACATTATCTTGCGTGATTTCCACAACATGTTGAATTCAAATGTTAAATACATGTCTCGCAGATTAGATATTTGTGCGCATATATGAAGAGTGTTTTTGTGTGCAATAGCGAGCATCACCATCAACAGAATCATCATCTTCTTCTGATGCTGCTGCTGCTGCTGCTGCTGCTGCTGCTGCTGCTGCTGCTGCTGATGATGATGATAAGAAGGAGGAGGAGGAGGAGGAGGAGGAGGAGGAGGAGGAGGAGGAGGAGGAGGAAGAGGAGGAGGAGGAGGAGGAGGAGGAGGAGGAGGAGGTAGAGGAGGAGGAGGAGGTAGACGACGACGACGACGATGATGATGATGATGATGATGATGATGATGATGATGATGATGGTGATGATGATGATGATGATGATGATGATGATGTTGTTGTGGTTGCGTACCTGGGCTAAACACTCCCAGGATCACCCAAGTGGGTGAGATGATTGCGTGTGTGACTGTTTTTGAACACCCCGCCATATAGGCAGCCACATTCCGTCTTCAGGGGATTTGATCTCTGTCTCCAGAGAATGCCAGTTGTTATGTTAGGAGCTTACCACGGCTGAAAATAATCCCCACATAACAGTACAACATAACAACATTTTGCTGTAGCTTTGGTTTTTGGCTAGAGTCAACAAATAACAACAGCCTTTGCCCAAGGCAAGAGATGATGATGATGATGATGATGATGATGATGATGATGATGATGATGATGATGATGATGATGATGATGATGATGATGAGATTTCTGAGGATGCGTTTTCTGTTAATGATGATGCTCTGTATTGAAAAACAAAAAAATGAATGTGATAGAGAATACAATAACAGGGCCAATGTTGGCAATTATATTTCCGAGATACAAAGAAAAGAAACTACTGAATGATGAAAACAGTGATTTTGCGATGTTTTGCTCAGAGGGTCCACTGACCACTACTATTTATTCCATCCAAAAGGATTTTGCATTTTATTGCCACAGTTATTTGAAACTGGCATTCAACGACGGTTATCATGGTCTGAGTTTACCTCACACAATATTGGTCTGGCATAAGCATCTAGCCAGCTCTTCTCTGTCTTCTGATACGGGGACGGCTCTCTATTGCGTAGGGCCGCTATTGCGGGATTTTTTTGTAACAAAAGTTCTTATGCCATTTTGATTCTTTTGTCCTAAACCGCCTTTAAAAAAACTAAAAAACTTAAAATTTTTGTTACTTAAAAAAACCCAACTTAGACATTTTTTCGGGTTTTACCGATAGCGCTCAGCCTAGGCCGCACCCGCCACCCCGCCTGACTGACTTAGCCTGTCCGGGGAGTTTCACCTAAACCCGGACGCGTTACTTTTTGTCACGTTTGTGTCCAACATCAGCATCGGGCCCTGGGCCTGTATGCACGTTAGAAGCGGTTAGCATAAACGCGTTTAGAGCTTAAACGCGGTTAGCTACACGGGCCCTAACCGCGTATAAGCCCTAACCGGATTTGTTATGCACGACGCTCTAAACGGAGACGTATAGCTAAACACACACTCGCTGTCTATGGTTCGCACAGAAAACGCTGTATTTTGGGACACTAGAAACCCATCCAAAGAAAATGTAAGCCATGAACAGCATTAATTTATCAAAGCTGTATGTTGATTGCATCAATAGGTCGTGAAAGCGCTTACATTTTACAAATGCAAATGCAGGTCATCTACACACCGAGCATCCAAACTTCGCGCACTTCTATTTATAGCTGACGCGCAGACCTCAGCGACACCAGGAAAGATTATAAATACAATGTTGTCCTCGAACCTGCCTGCTGTTGACATTGTGTACAATGCTACTGTTGTCTGATGCTATGAAAACGATACATTAAAATTGCATCTGTGTTATGAAAACACTGCTCAGATTAAATTGCTTTATTTTTGGTAACTGAGAAAATGTGTGATGACGTACGCCAGGGTTTCACGAGTTTGGTGGGAAAACTGCGATCTGCATGAGGCTGAAGTGTGTGCGTGTGTGTCACTGGGTGTGTATATTTTTCCTCATCAAGACAGATTCTGATTCAGGCTACAGAAGAAAGCACGTACTCGATCTCATTTTGCATTTCGACCACCAAGTCGAAGATGGTCTGTCTGGGCAGCCTGAAGCCCTGGTGTATTTGCCGATCATTGTAGGTATCCATAGCGCTGGTGTCGCGAAATATTCTTTCGGTGTGCTAGTTTATCGCGGAAGTGCTTCTGCGCATTCGTGAAATCGGGTGCGAAATTGTTTCACGTGTAAATCTAAGCTTAAAACGGACAAAACTTGTAAAAAGTGACCCTGCATGTGTTAATTATGAGCGGTGATAAAATGTTTGCGTTTTCAGTTTACACTGCAAGTACAACTACAAGTTGCCAGTGATATTTTATCATGACGCTGACGCAGATTTTGTACATTTTGGTTTTGTTATAGTGTTATTTTCTCAGACGCAGCATTTTATCACCGCTCATAACACATGCAGGGTCACCTTTACAAGTTGTGTCCGTTTAAAGCTTAGATTTACACGTGAAACAATTTCGCACCCAATTTCGCGAATGCGCAGAAGCACTTCCGCGATAAACTAGCACACCGAATGAATATTTTGCGACACCGGGCTTGTCAGTCACTCTGTTGACAGTTCGGCTCACTGTCGACTGGTCCACGCCGACCAGTTCTCCACAGTCGTCTTGAAACGTTGACGTGGCCAAGTAGCGCAAAGTGATGAGAACTTGCTGCAGGATAGTGAGGGTGAATCCTTGATTCGCGAGAGTGATGTCAGCTGACACCTGACGTGTCAGTTGCAGAATGTCTGGCCGACGAAATCTGAACTTGCGAAATACTTCTTGGTTATCATAGGTGTCGAAGGGATTAGTTCGGTCCCGGAAAATCCAGTTTCTTCGCAGAAAACGCCGCTGTCGTGCTCGGAAAAACAAAAGCGCCGCCATATTTACACGCGTTTAGACCCTCTATCTGACCTCGGAGGTGCGATAACTTTATACGCGAAAATCCGTATAGGATAGGCTAACCAGATTGACGTGCATACCGATTGTTCCCGCCTATCCGCCCGTATAGGGGATAAACGCGATTAGTCCATTAAACGGACCGATGTGCATACAGGCCCAGGAGTTAGGGGGTAGGGACCACCCGTTGAGAGTCAAACGTGGGATGGAGTTAGAATATAAAGCTTCACCTGTTATTGATAAAACACACACACTTCCTAATCAGTCTTCCCTCTCTCGGCGGCCCTATCGGCCAAGATCAGAGGAAACAACGTCACTTCCTCCATCAAAGAACAAAGCGTGCCTCCGAGGCTAAAATCCAAGGAAACAACGTCACTCCCTCCATCAAAGCACAAAGCGCGCTTCCGCGGCTAAGACCAAAGGAAACAACGTCACTCCCTTGTCTCGGATATCCATTCTAGCCTAGACAAAGCGTCGACGCACAATGCGGGAATCAAAATGGCCTTAAGAACTTTTGACCAAAAAAATCCCGCAATAGTGGTCCGAAAAATTTTTAAGTTAAAAAAAAAGTAACAAACATTTTATGGCTTTTTAGGCGTTTTAAGACAAAAGAATCAACATGGCCTTAAAAACTTTTGTTACCAAAAAAATCCCGCAATAGCGGCCCCCCGCAATAGCGGGCCTCCGCAATAGCGACCCTAATCCTCCTCTGATACATCAGTATCAGGCCATGCTAACCGTCGATGAATGTTGGTGGCAACAAAATGCAAAACCCTTTGGATGGAATAAAAGAAAGTTGTCAGTGAAACCCCTGTGTTAAAAATTGCGAAATAACTGTTTTCATTGCTCAGTAGCTTCTTTCATCTGTATCTCGGAAGTATAAATGCCGACATTGGCCCTGTTATAGTATTCACTATCACTAATTGACAAAAACAACGATTTAATGCACAAGAGTTACATAAAACACGGCCCTACACAATGCATCTAAACAAAGTATTTGTACTCCAGGAGTCCTTACACTGAGAGTCCATTGTCTATACACATAGCTAGCGTCCTGTTTATTCCATATATTGTTTATGTGTACACACTTTATCAATAACGGTATCATCCAATGATTTTGATTTTGCAGACAAATGGATTGACCGAAAAAATGAACAAGTCGATAAAGGACGGGTTGACCAAGCTCAGAGAGCATAAATCCGACTTGCCAGCCCATTTGAACCAGGTTAGTATGTTGTGCGTTTTAAGAAGACGATAGGAACAGACGCACCAATGATATTAATGTTTCTTAGACCAATGAAAGTATTTGATTAAAAAAAAAATCTACCTCAATAATACCACAGTTAAGTAATGACAACGAGTTTGCTTATTAAACCTGATGTGAGTTAGGGTATTACCCTTGGGTCTGACAGTTGTAACATTTTATACAATTTTCCAGGTCCTTCGAGGCATCGGTTGGTCCACGCCACGCTCGACCAAGTACAGTCCCTACGAGCTGGCATTCACCTTCAAGCCGAGGATTCTTCCCACAATCGATGAAGACGACGACGACTTTCTGAATGACCTGGGTGGGACTGCATACTTCAACGAGGAACGGTTTGACGAACGCAAATCAGCTCAGGTAAATCAATGATACATCTTAGGTTTAATATAGTAAGTGTATGGGAAAGGTTGGTGCTGAACGTCCACAAAGACCGAATAGTATAAGGGGCGGTTGCTCACATTCCATTGGCCCAAGCAAAACCAGTTGTCGGTTATCGCGAGAAAATATGGTAACAAACCGGTGTTCAACTCCGGGGTTCGAAACAAAGGACCTTTTGATTACTAACACGACGCTCTAACCGCTGAGCTACCCGTGCGTTCTTATACTTATAGTCAGTGTATTTCAGTGCAATTTGATATACTAGGCCCCGCGCCAATATGCATCTATTGTTATGAGTATTTTGTTGTTGTTGAAATGATTTATTGAATTTACTGGTTCAGTTATGTAATGTTTTCTAGCGACTTGTGATGTAAATTAAATGTTTAAAAACGACACGCAACAAATCATTTTTTGAGTTTTGACTCACATGCGAAGCAAAAGGGAGTCTATGTACTCACCCGTTTCGTCCGTCCGGGCGTCCGAAAACTTTAACGTTGGAATTTTCTCGGAGACTATTAAGTCTATCAATACCAAATGTGGCATGATGGTGTATGATGACAAGACCTCAAAAAACACACATAGTGACTTAACCTTGCTTGAAGGTCAAGGTCGCAGGGGCCATAAATGGTGGCTAAAAAACAGCCATTTTTCACATTTTCTCAAGTTTCTCTGAAGTTTTTGAGATTGGATACCTCACCTATATATGGTATATAGGGCAACGTAAGCCCTATCTTTTGATACCAGTTTGGCATACCTTGCTTCAAGGTCAAGGTCACAGGAGCTCTTCAAAGTTGGATTGTATACATATTTTGAAGTGACCTTGACCCTGAACTATGGAAGATAACTGTTTCAAACTTAATAATTATGTGGGGCACATGTTATACTTTCATCATGAGACACATTTGATCAAATATCATCAAGGTCAAGGTCACTTTGACCCTTATGACATATGACCAAAATGGGGTAGTGAACCACTAAAAGTGACCATATCTCATGGTAGAAAGTGCCAATAAGCACCATTTTGCTTCCTATGTCTTGAATTAACAGCTTTGTGTTGCATGACCTTCGATGACCTTGACCTTGGGTCAAGGACACATGTATTTTGGTAGGAAAAATGTGTAAAGCATTTCTTAGTGTATGATGTCATTGCTAGGTGTAGTTGTTTGACCTTGACCTTGAGGGTCACCTGAAGGTCAAGGTCATGTAAAAGGTCAAGGTCATGTAAAGGTCAAGGTCAAGCATGTGAGTCGTATGGGCTTTGCCCTTCTTGTTAGATTAGCTGTCGCTAGGGTCTACGTTTTTTAGCTGGCAATATTCTTCTTTTTTCTGAATGTACTGGAGCAAAATCTACAAACTGTCATTTCTGTCATTTATGAACATGTTAAATGGACAGCTCCCCTATGGACTTATGCACTGTTTAACCCGGTTGCAGAATGGTTTTTGCCCGCAGTAATACATTTTTAATCATTTGGCCATGAGCTTTTCATTATTGACGTGAAAGATAAAACATACTGTATCATTGTCAAATAAAAAAAGTTCTGCAACCGGACTGCACAATATTTGCCCCTTTAAGTATAATCACAGGCTGTAAGAAGACGTTACACATCCGAACCAGGAATTATTTTACCAACACTGAGACCCATGACAATAGCTGAAAGCATTTTAAAGAAGAGAACCACGCCTTTGTATTGGTGTTTTGAAGGGCAGAACTTTTGAACTGGCACGGGGCCCTACTGAACGAGACCGCCGGACGAGAGTTGTAGTTTAAGGGACCAAACTCGCCGAATCATAACATCGATATAGCTCAACTCAGCTCAACTTTACTGTATTGATCTTTCACAGGAGAATTAATTGAAAACACCAATCTAAACGGGGGTGGGGGGTGGGTGGGTGTAGTATTACATTCGTAAGATTTCAAACCAAAACAATGAGACTTTGAAACAAGGTTCTTGGTTAACGATAAAGATCGAACAAATAGCCTCTTTACTGCGAGACTTTAAGGGGGACTGGGTACCCTGCTATTATGTTTCCTATATCCATATTTTAATAAAATTATTTTTTTAAGATACAAGAAGCCTTACATGGAAGGGATAAAAAGGGCACCTCGGCGAACTAACTTAAGAGCAACAAAAATCCAAACACAAAATAAAGGGTTTTTTGGACACTGTGACTAAAATTCAAATTTTTCATTATTTTGTGATTTTTGTAGCTCTTAGGTTTTTCTGCCGAGCTACCTTTTTTCCACTCAGTGTCAAGAGCAAAGCTTCTAGTTTTAGTTTATTTTAAAAACCCATTGGATTCTGGATTGCAGAACTGTTTTTACAGCTCAAAACGTTACGGTAGCGTGCCTCCTTAAAGTCCCTCCAAGAGATGGCTTGTTTACATTTTGCAAACAAAGACAAAATACGAACGGGTAAGGGGCCAAATTAAAGATTTGCAGTACTCTTTGGTCACAGAAAACACGAATCAGCTAAAAACAAGCTAGCCTTTAGAAGTTTAATTAAGTAAACAACAACAGAAGCAACATATCACTTTTCCACATGAAATGACACAAAAGGTATATTATTTCAAGCACATTGTGAATTGATTTATATTTAGGAGTTCCCTGCTGAGTCTAAAAATTAATAAAATAGGGGTTTTGTGAGTGTTGTTGCAATATATGGTTCATTTTTGACAGTTCTAAAAATAGACTTCTACTGTGTTTACACAACATTGATTACTGCTTTTCTCGTTATCTAAAAGGATTTCGACTTCACCATTTTGCAGAACACTTACTTTTTAGACCCCGCAGCAGCTGGAAAAGTCTTGGACACGTGAAAGTGGGCAAGAATGCACAAGAAATGGGTAGTGTCCTTGTAACACTCATACAGTTGATTCTAATATAAAGAATAACATGACATTTGGTGAGCTTCTTGATCCTCAAATCTGTCTATTTGACACAAAACTATGAATAAATTGACACAAGCCTACCAAATTGTATGCCGTTCTTTAAATTAAAACCGTCTGTATAAGTGTTCCAAGGGCACTACCAATTTATAGTGCACTCTTGCCCCTTAAAGCCCCACTTCCACGTATCCAAGACTATTTCCAGCTGCTGCGGGGTCTAAACAATAAGTGTTCTGCAAAATGGCAAAGTCGAAATCCGTTCAGTTTTTATAACGAGAACAGCATTAATCAATGTTCTGTAAACACAACAAATAATCTCTTTTTAGACGTTTCAACAATGAACCATATCTTGCAAAAACACACACAAAACCCTTATTTTTTATTTCATAAACTCAGTAAGGAATGCCTAAATGTGAATCAATCCACAATATGCTTGAAAAATCTATAACTTTTGTGTCATTCCATGTGGAAAAGTTATGTTTACTTTTTGTTGACTTTCTTTGAACATCCTAAAGGCTTGTTTATAAACACGCTCTCAAGGAATAAGGTTCAGTACTTTGAGGGGCGGTAACTCCTAAACCACCATATATTGATTTAAATGCTACATATGCTCTAAAAGGACATATCTTCTTGTACAAGAAACTGTTTATGGATCTTAATTATCTTAACTCAGCGCTGAGCAGCTGAGCGTCAAAGTAAGTACCCCTCGAAACTGAAAAGCCAAAACCGATTTTTCAGTTAACAATATCAGATGAAACGGTATTTTGCAAAACTGAACTGCAAACAATAGCCCAATCATTTTTCTTTAAGGAAACATCCAGTTTGAATAACAAACTTTAGTGGTGCGTGTTGTACGGGGTTTGAAAGACAGGTATCGTTGACACAGTTTGCAGTCCAAAACGGCCGTTTTAAGGCCTTTTTGACTCACATGCGAAGCAAAAGTGAGTCTATGTCCTCACCCGTTTCGTCCGCCGGGCAACCGGGCGTCCGAGCGTCCGGGCGTCCGGGCGTCCGAAAACTTTAACGTTGGATTTTCTCGGAGACTATTAAGTCTATCAATACCAAATGTGGCATGATGGTGTATGATGACAAGACCTCAAAAAACATACACAGTGACTTGACCTTGCTTCAAGGTCAAGGTCGCAGGGGCCATAAATGTTGGCTAAAAAACAGCCATTTTTCACATTTTCTCAAGTTTCTCTGAAGTTTTTTGAGATTGGATACCTCACTTATATATAGTATATAGGGCAACGCAAGCCCTATCTTTTGATACCAGTTTGGTTGACCTTACTTCAAGGTCAAGGTCACGGGATCTTTTCAAAGTTGGATTGTATACATATTTTGAAGTGACCTTGACCCTGAACTATGGAAGATAACTGTTTCAAACTTAATAATTATGTGGGGCACATGTTATACTTTCATCATGAGACACATTTGGTCACATATCATCAAGGTCAAGGTCACTTTGACCCTTATGAAATGTGACCAAAATGGGGTAGTTAACCACTAAAAGTGACCATATCTCATGGTAGAAAGTGCCAATAAGCACCATTGTGCTTCCTATGTCTTGAATTAACAGCTTTGTGTTGCATGACCTTGGATGACCTTGACCTTGGGTCAAGGTCACATGTATTTTGGTAGGAAAAATGTGTAAAGCAGTTCATAGTGTTTGATGTCATTGCTAGGTTTAGTTGTTTGACCTTGACCTTGAAGGTCACCTGAAGGCCAAGGTCATGTAAAGGTCAAGGTCAAGCATGTGAGTCGTATGGGCTTTGCCCTTCTTGTTTCTCAAGTGGCAGTGCGGTCTTGTCACTATCTTACTTTGCAATACAGATAAGAATGCGAAACTTGGCAGTCGTAAAAACAAGTCCTTTGGATAGAGGCTTGCTAAAAATTATTACAATATCTTAATACCGCTAGTGTCTAAAAACGCCTTAAGGCGGTAATGTAAGGTCGGCGCTAATTCAAAGGTTATTCACCGAAAAATATCGTCCTTTGGTATTCTAAATACCAACGGTACAATGTACCTATGGTGTAAATTTGAGAAACTTCGGACCACGGGCAAAGTTTGTGTACACGTTTGAAATCGAGAGGTTGTTTTTCCTTCCATGCCTTTGAGTCGGCCTTATTATGATGTGTAACTTTTCCCCGAAATAAAAAAAAATGTAAACAGTGTTTTTAACTCTGTACATAAGCTCAGCATGTGCTCCGAAGTTTCTGAAATTTACACCATAGGTACATTGTAAAGTTGTTAATTACGGTACAAAAGAAGAATATTTTTCTGTGAATATCCTTTGAATTAGCGCCGACCTTAAATTACCGCCTTAAGGCGTTTGTAGACACAAGCTGTATTCAGATATTGTCATAATTTTTAGCAAGCCTCTAGCCAAAGGACTTGTCTTTACGACTGCCAAGTTTCATATTTGTATTTGTATACAAAGTGAGATATTGACAATACCGCACTGCCACTCGAGAAAAAAGGCCTTAAAAGTTAAAACGGCCGTGTTGGACTGCAAAATGTCAGCGATACCTGTCTTTCAAACCCCGTACAACACGCACCATTAAAGTTTGTTATTAAAAATAGATGAGTCCTTAAAGATACATGATTGGGCTATCGTTTGCTGTTCAGGTTTTTTTTAAACACCGTTTCATCTGATTTGGTTATGAATTTAAGAAACGGAAAAAATCGGTTTTGGCTTTTCAGTTTCGAGGGGTACTTACTTTGACGCTCAGCTGCTCAGCGCTGAGTTAAGATAATCAAGATCTGTAAACAATTTCTTGTACAATAAGGTATGCCTTTTTAGAGCATATGTAGCATTTAAATCAATGCATTGTGGTTTAGGAGTTACCGCCCCTCAAAGTAGTGAACCTTATTCCCTGAGAGCGTGTTTAGATAATTATTGTTTTCTGTGATCAAAGAGTACTGCAAAATCTTTAATTTGGCCCCTTACGCGTTCTTATTTTGTCTTTGTTTACGAAATACAAAATGTAAACAAGCCATGTCCTAGTTAGAGGGGCTTTAAAAGACATGTGTTGTCAGTAAGGAAGGTCAAAACAGGCATATTTCGTGTGCAATTTCACCGCTTTTGTGACAAAGATTGCAATACCTCAGATGTACCTTTGTTCAAATTAAAAAATTAATTAATAATAATAATAATAATAATAATAATAATAATAATAATAATAATAATAATAATAATAATAAAAAACTCTTCTGGCTGTTGTTCATCTCTTTTGGGTATTTTGGACTCCAAAATTCATTATCTCTTATATCTCCACAAATGTCGTAAGGCGCTAAAGTTTTCTTACATCGTTTTTGTTGTTTTCAGGAGGAAAAGTTCAAGAAGGCCAGGGAAAACATCAAAAGAGAACAAGGGAAGTACAAGTCTCGGTACGACGCAAAAAGGCAACAGCAGCAAATCTTCAAAGTCGGCGACAAGGTGCTTGTAGAAAACACAAGAAAAAGGGGAGAAAAGGCGTCGCATTAGAACCGAACTTTTCTGGCCCTTACGTAATCGTGAAAATCAACAAAAGCTCAGCCTTCTTACGTGGCGTAAAGGGGCCTGTGGCCATCCACAGGCTGAAACACTTCAAAACGAGTCATGAAGATGAAAATGAACAGAGGCACAAGAGAGATGAAGATGAAAGCCAACAGAGACACCAGAGAGATGAAGATGAAAGCCAACAGAGAAACCAGACAGATGAAGATGAAAGCCAACAGAGACACCAGACAGATGAAGATGAAAGCCAACAGAGACACCAGACAGATGAAGATGAAAGCCAACAGAGAAACCAGACAGATGAAGATGAAAGCCAACAGAGACACGAGACAGATGAAGATGAAAATGAACAGAGAAACCAGACAGATGAAGATGAAAGCCAACAGACACACCAGACAGATGAAGATGAAAGCCAACAGAGAAACCAGAAAAACGAAGATGAAAACGGAAAGAGAAAGAAACAAAAGAGAAAACGAAATAACATCAGTCAAGAAAACAAAAAGAAGAAAAAGAAGACCACAAATCCTCCAGAGTCGGAGGCACAACAACCCAGACCTCAAAATTTGAAGTTTGTGCGCCCCACTCTTGAGGATTTGAGGAAAATGATCCAGAGGCTAGACTTCAAAATAATACCAAAAGTGCCAAATTTTGGCAATGTACAAGAGTTTGCCTGCAATGTACCCCCTAGGGAAACCATGAAGGTGAAGGGTGATGGAAACTGCTTGTTTCGATCCTTGTCTTGTTTTCTGACAGCCACAGAGGATAATCATGTCGCACTGAGGAAAGCCATATGCGAATTAATGTTAAAAGATGAGAACCGCATCTTTAGCACTCTTCTGGGCAGTCCTGTGGCCGACTACCTGGCCAAAGGGGTGGGTACTGAAGCTACTCCTGTGGGCGGAAGCATTGGGGGACGGATATAGAGATCAGTGCTTTCGCCACAGCTACTCGCACCACGGTGATCGTGGTTTCGGACCGGTCACTGTGGCTTCAGTACTCACCCTTCACCCACCCAACAGCCGGCGCACGCGGCGTAACATTGCTTCTGAAATCACCCGCCTTCTCCACGCTACGCCGAATCATTTTGATTTGGTGCTTACACCGTGAGCGTGGAGAGGGCAAGTGCAAAACGCAGATTGGTTTCCGTACAGCGATATGGTTCTCTTCTGATACAATTATTTTTCTTCAACATTGTGTTTTCTTCAGATATATAAAAACTGTAATATTTAAACAAGATACATTTAGGCCAATATGTGTACAGTATTCAAATGCAACAATGTAACTTAACATTGAAATGGGCTTCAAATTTTTTTCTTCAACATTTTGTTTTCCTCAAGAATACATGCATTATTTAAAACGCAGACAATTCAAGCCACAAAGATGAGAAATATAAAGCAACATACACACTTTTATTTTAAAAAGGCATTAAATATTGCATTATTTGGAGAGAGAAAAAAGTTATAATGCAATATGTATTGCCATTTAGAAATAAGTGTGCATTATGTTTTACATTTTACATCTTTGTGTCTTAAATTGTCTGTGTTTTAAATAATGCATGTATGTTTAAAGAAAACAAAATGGTGAAGAAAAAAAAATATTAGAAGCCCGTTTCAGTGTAAAGTTACATTTTTGCAATTGAATACTATACACACATTGGTCTATCTTGTACAAATATAACAGTTCTTTTAAACAAATGCCTGAAGAAAACAAAATGTTGAAGAAAAATAAATATTAGGCAACTTACACATGTATTTTCAAAATTCATTAAATATTGCATTTTGATGCATATAAGCTATAATACAATCTTTATTGTCATTAAGAAATAAGTGTACAATATGCTTGAAGAAAACAAAATATTGAAGAAAACACATTTATTTTCAAATGGTATTTAAAATTGCACTATGTGCTTTGAATCGTCTGTGTTTTAAATAAAGAATGTATATGCTTGAAGAAAACAACATGTTGAAGAGACTAAATATAAGAATCCCATTTCAGTTATATTTTTGTTGCTTCGTTATAATGATGTACTTTGGCTTGTTGTTTTTGGTTGTTGTTTTTTGTGTGTTCGTATTGACCCGAAGAATAAATGATGTTTTTATGTGTTCTTTTACAACACATATTGTTGTTCTTGGTCTTGTTCTTATTCTTATAATATCTCTCTCTCTCTCTCTCTCTCTCGTTCCAAACTTAATGTTTTTGAATCTATCGTTATGTCTGTTAATTGGAACGTATTCTTCGGAATATGAATTTGTGTGTGAATGCATATGGAAGGACAGATTGGTAGAATTGGCGTAAGGCCTAAAATCTTAATCCTTCATGTCATTAAAATGTTCAGACTCAGACTGACTCTCTCTCTCTCTCTCTCTCTCTCTCTCTCTCTCTCTCTCTCTCTCTCTCTCTCTCTCTCTCTCTCTCTTAGGCTGATACGTTTCGGTGTCTAAGCTCAGACAATAAAAACCGCTCATGCTGAACCTACCATCTTTTACCTGGTCTAAAAAAGAAAGAAAAAAAGAAATACTGCCCACGTTGGGGGTCGAACCGCTAACCCGCGGAGGGTCAACATAATCTTCAAGAAGTGTATTTAAACGGTTTCTGTTCACAGCAAGATTCTGAAAATTTAATACAATTAATAAAATAATAATAATAATAAGGATATTTCTATTGCGCCTATCTTATATACGTAGGCTGCTCTCGCAGCCTACAATAACTCTAAGCGCACACACATCTTTCACCCGCAAGCGCACGCTTCAGCACGGACCACATACAACGCAACAAAGACACATATGCACACACCGATGACTGACAAAATATTTACATAACTGTGCTAAAGTATTTACATGACTTACATGTGGAGGGGTTCCACGGATGGTAGGGGGAGATGGGGGAGGGGGCGGGGTCCTGAGCCGGACTTACTCAGGTCACCTGAGGGTGGGAGGAGGAGGGGGGAGGGGGGGGGGGTGCTGAGCCAAACTTCACTCCAGGCACCCCCAGTGGGGAGGAGGGGGGGGGGGGGCTAGTCGTAGTACTGGCGGAAGAGACGTAACTTCCAGTTAGTATACCAAATTTCAAGTAAATCCGTTCATTAGTGTCTGAGATAAAAGCTGTTAGGTCGGGACAGCTAGACAGACTGACAAAGTGACAGACACCAGACAGACAGACAGACAGACAGACAGACAGACAGACAGACAGACAGACAGACAGACAGACAGACAGAGACAGACAGACAGACAAACAAACAGACAGACAGACAAAGGGAGGTAATAATAAAGTATGATGTACCTAACCATGTCAAACATGCTGTTGTTGTTGTTGTTGTTATTGTTGTTGTTGTTGTTGTTGTTGTTATTGTTGTCATGATGATGATGATGATGATGATAATGAATTGATCATGATGATGAAGATGATATTAAAAGAAAAAAGAAACATGCTGATCAAGAGAGAGAGAGAGAGAGAGAGAGAGAGAGAGAGAGAGAGAGAGAGAGAGAGAGAGAGAGAAGTTAGCGACGATTGGATGCTGATGAAAGGGGAGGAGCTTGGATAATGACAAATATTGGCTGGTTTAAAGAAAGGAGGGGCTTGTAAGTCATGCGGTGTACGTGCAACCAGTATGTCGAAACAGGTCGCAAGGGGTTCAGTTACTGCCAACGATTTGGTCGGTCGGTTGGTCGGTTGCTTGGTTGGTTGGTTTTGTCTTTAGGGCGAAGAGGTGGAGAGAAAGAGAGATTGAGGGGGGGGGGGGGGGGGCAGGGACACACACACACACATACACGCACGCACGCACGTATACATGCACCCTCTGCGTGCGCTCTCTGACAGACATAGCACGTATTAAACATACACACACGTACGCACATAAGCGCCCACAAACGGAGAGAGAGAAAGGGGGGGGGGGGGGGGAAGAGACAGAAAAACAGAGAAAGACAGAGACAGACAGACAGACAGACAGACAGACAGACAGACAGACAGACAGAGGCCATCCCCCCACCCCCGGAATTGTCTTGTCTGCACTCCTCTCTCATCTGCCCTTCGACGGAGGAGAGTAATTATCCCGGAACGATCTGACTCAACCTCTCCCCTCTCCCAAAGCTCGCACAGGTGTGCCCCTGAACAAACTGCACATCTCATTTCCGGCAGGCGCTGGTGCGATTATTTTATGCCAGTCTGTTGCGTTTCCTATGCACTAATGTGCAAAACAAAAGAGGCAGCCTAGCTCCTACGATCATGCGGCACACGAGAGTTCGTCAGCATCGAGACTGCTATTCTGGAGGATAAAGGCCAGTTGTTGTGGCGAGTCTCCCACGTGACACAAGCGGCTTCCACTGAACGTAGGCGTCACCAAGTGGTCGGGAGCCTGCCTATATATACCGCACCGCTACGCACTAAGGTCAGACGAACAACTTAGCGTGCAGTGAAGTTAGCCGCGTCAGTCCGTCTACGCTGAAGCCGAATAGCGTCAATTCGAGCGTCGTGTCGTTATTTCTTCACAGTGGTGATCTGCATTTCTGTACTTGAGTGAAAACTCCTGTCGAGATGTTCTCCGTCCACGTTGGAGCCGTTTTCTGCATCACGATGGCGGTAAGTGTTTGTCCAGTACATAAGATTAGTTGCTTAATTGTTTGAAACAGATAGTCCATTTCCTGGTTTGTCACTTTGAAGGCAAGTGGACGTGTGATTTCCTGGTGTGTTTCTAAACTTTGTTTCGACACGGAGAAGTGGGATCTTAATGTGTCCCCCTTCGCTTTTAGCAAAGATACCAAAGGTTTTATCGTTATATTCAATCAGTTCTGTGGTTTGAGAATAGACCAGTAGAAATCTACTCGTCTTTTAGGTAGGGAAAAGTTGTAATAGTGGTGGGAAATACGTATTTCTCACAAAAACTGGGAATACTAACTGTCAGTGCAGGGCCGGATCTAGGGGGGGTGCTGGGGGTGCTCGAGCACCCCCCCCCCCCCAAAAAAAAAAAAAAAAAAAACCTCCGTGGCAGCCGGGAGTTGGGGGAAGGAGGGAGGGGGGGGGGGGGGGTGGTTGCTCAAATATGTTGATCTACTTCCCACCTCATCGGATATCGGCACACTTTGCTTGGTAGCAGAGACAGTATAGTTAGTAAAAAAGCTTGGGAAGGAGGGGGGGGGGGGGGGGGGGGGCTAAAAGATGCTGGGCCCAGATGCTGTACTACTCTCCACTTGGTATAAGCACACTCTACTTGGCAGCCAAGGTAGCTGGGGAGGGAGGGGGGGGGGGGGGGGTGCTGCTATAATTAAGATGCCTTCCTTTTGCTACTCGCACAGACAAATCAAACCCGGGCAGAGACAGGAAGAATCTGTGACCAAACAAAAACTCTTGGAAATGACCGCACTGCCAGATTGCACAGATTTGCACCATTTTTCTCAAAATTTTCCGGGGGGGCATGCCCCCGGACCCCCCTAGAGGGGCGTGCCTGCTTCGCAGGCACGCACTCGTGGCTTCGCCACTTCGATGAGAAGACCCTAAAACAATTTTAAGCACCCCCCCTCAAAAAACTTTGATCCGGCCCTGCAGTGGATATGGCCGCGTTTTACATCTTCGTTCTCGCGTACGTTGCAAATAACCACTTTTATTGATGGTTGTGTGTGCTTTGAGGCGACTTTTATTGATGGTTGTGTGTGCTCTGAGGCGACTTTTATTGTCAGTGCTAAAACATTTTTGGTATGTACGTGGATTAAATGGATACATGACTACCAGGAGAAATGTTAAATGATTTGGAAGTGAAATTCAATATGCGAACGGTACTTGTAAGGACTCGTTCCAACAACGTCCACCCGGCGAAAAAGTGGACTTAGATTGGGAAAGTGAGCGTAAATCAGGAACTCTATGATTTTAAACAACGAACATGTCATCCGAAAACCAGACGAATTTCTCTGTTTGTCCGCATTCTGTTTATTGTGCATGGATACGACGTCTATTCTCTCTTAGCCTGCATGTGCTGTTCTGATCACGAGTGTGTGTGTTATATACATGTGTATGTGTGTTTCTATGTGTGTGTGTGTATGTGTCACCGTGTGTGTGTGTGTTTTGTGTGTGTATGTTTGTACGTGTCTCTGTGTGTGTGTCTGTGTGTTATCCGTGTGTGTGTGTGTGTGTGTCTGTGTGTTATATGCGTTTTGTGTGTGTGTGTGTGTGTGTGTGTATGTGTGTGTGTTATATGCGTTTTGTGTATGTGTGTTGTGTGTGTATGTTTGTACGTGTCTGTACGTGTGTGTTGTGTGTATGTTTGTACGTACACGTGTCTCCGTGTGTGTGTGTCTGTGTGTTATCCGTGTGTGCGTGTGTGTGTCTGTGTGTGTGTGTGTGTGTGTGTGTGTGTGTGTGTGTGTGTGGATGTTGAAGAGGGGAGCGGAGGGGGAAGGGGACTGGAATAAGATGGTGGGTGGAACAGGAGTGAGTGGCTGGGAGAACGAGCTAGATCAAAAGACAAGGAAAGCCAAGATCCTGCGAGAAATAGGCCGGTGTCAACATGTGTCAACAAGGTGAAAGCAGATGTAAAGGCAATGCAAATGCTGCTTGTGGCTGGCTGTGTGCATACTACTGGAGCAGGCCCCGAAAACACAAAGATCGCAGCATTCCAGCTAATGAGGGAGGTATACGATTCTTGACACATGTTGACATCGGCCCATGCCTCGCAGGATCCTAGCGCAAGCAACGCGCACCAGAGGAGCAGCTTCCTTTCCGTGTCAGTTCCGAGGGACCGTTCCTTTCCGTGTCAGTTCCGAGGGACCGTTCCTTTCCGTGTCAGTTCCGAGGGACCGTTCCTTTCCGTGTCAGTTCCGAGGGACCGTTCCTTACGTGACTGTGTCTCAGTAGCTGCGGAGTAAGACGACGGCAGCCGAACCAAATTTGGAGGTAACCACGTAGGGCCCCGACCGTGCAGGAAGCGTAGTGTGACGTCACACAAGATCAATTTCAAGCGCTTCCTTTGTAGAGGAGCAAAGGTGTCCGAGCCTGTGGTATGCACGGAGCCTCGAGAAACAGCCAGGAGCTGAGCTGGGCGCTCTGTGGGGAACAACTGTACCACGGTCGTGCCATGTTCCTACTCCTTGTCCTTCTTCCCGGCAGTTTTCCCTCGCCGCTGCACGTCCTTGCCTTCCTCACTTCCGTCCGCGCCCAACTGCAATCCCTATCGTAGACCACATGACAACTAAATCCCCCCCCCCCCCCCCCCCCCCCCCCCCTTTCCCCATGTCACGTTCGTTGGAGGTGGTTTCTGTTTCGTGGGAATGTTTCATACAAATGGAATGTACTTTTTTTTTGCAAACTGGCTGAGAGATCTCAGCCATCTATCATTTTCATGCAATACGAGGTCATGACATCAGTGCTGTCATTCCCGCAATTGTTTTCCCCTGTA
>JAWQFJ010009350.1:15000-17500 GCA_034096865.1 Theodoxus fluviatilis | reverse complement strand
TCCATCAGAGACCTGGAGTACGTCAGCGGCAACACGTACACCGACGTGGCTCTGCAGGGAATGCTGGATCAGGGCCTTGCAGATGCCAGGCCCAGCACGCCCAAGGTCGGCGTTCTCTTCACGGACGGTTGCTCCCAGCACACCGGGCAGACGGTAGGTCACGTCTCGTCAGGCTACGTCGTTGCTATAGTCTAATAGAGATCTGTAGGACGTCGTTGCTATGGAGAGCCGTAGAACGTCGTAGCTATAGAGACATGTAGAACGTCGTTGCTATGGAGAGCCGTAGAACGTCGTTGCTATGGAGACATGTAGAACGTCGTTGCTATGGAGAGCCGTAGAACGTCGTTGCTATGGAGACGTGTAGAACGTCGTTGCTAAGGAGAGCCATAGAACGTCGTTGCTATGGAGACGTGTAGAACGTCGTTGCTACGGAGAGCCGTAGAACGTCGTTGCTATGGAGACACGTAGAACGTCGTTGCCATGGAATAGGCCGTTGCTACCATGGAATTCTATATAGCATCGTTGCAATGAAAACCCGCAGAACGACTTTTCCACTGAAATGTTTGTTAGAATAATTATTTGCGGTCGCCACGTGACATCGGCTGCTTCTTGATTTGGTCTTATTCGAAACGGTGAAACGCAAATCTAGACGCAGTACATTTCATGACGACAGAATTTAAAGTAATTGCAATCTTGCCTTTTTTTAATAGTGATTTTACTCTGTGCATTTGCCTCTGCCAGACGAAGGCGTTTAGGTCGAAGCGTGGCTAACTGCATGTCCGATATCTAAAACTGTTCACAACTCATCATTGCTTCGTTTTGATTTCCTCGAACAGCTCACGACAGTCATGACACCCTCGATGTCGGGAGGAATAGGTCAAACGGAAAATGGATTAGGGCAGACATACTACTTCGTTTATATTGATACCGTGCCAAATCAGTCTTGTGAGAACCATGATCTCGTCATGACCAATGCCTGGTTTTGCAGGAGGCGGCGGCGCTGCGTGTCAGACAGGCGGGAGTGGAGATGCTGGCGGTGGGCATTGGGGGTCAAGTGTGCCCCCAGGAGCTGCTCAACGTTGCAGCCAACGCCAAGAGTGTGTTCAAGGCAGACAGCTTCAACGCCCTGCCTGAACTTGGCCCTGCTATCCTGGACCGCCTCTGTCACGGTGAGTGTTATGTTCTGTCTCTCTCTCTCTCTCTCTCTCTCTCTCTCTCTCTCTCTCTCTCTATCTCTCTCTCTCTCATGTGTGTGTGTGTGTGTGAGTGTGTGTGTGAGTGTGTGTGTGTGTGCGTGCGGTGGAAGGGGGGAAGGTGCGGTGTTTGGGGATTCGAGAGCGCACACAACAGTGGTTGTCTCTGTGAGTGTGCGTGTGAGTGGGTGAGTGAATGAGCGAGCGAGCGACTGAGTGAGCAAGCGAGGGAGGGAAGGTGGTTGTAAAAGTGTATGCGAACTAAAATCTGTAACAGGTTTGAGGTTACGAGTGCATAAGTACATGGATACCTGTAGGCGCGTTTGCATGTGGATATACTGGCGCGCGCACACACACACGCGCGCACGCACGCACACACTTACACACACACACACACACACGCACATTAACATATTATGCATGCCCATGCATCCTCACATGTACTCTTCACATTTTACATGGCACAAATGCAGATGCCGGCATTTCTGGATGGAAAGTTGACGAGAGATGCTGTTTTCTTTCAGTGGCTGCAGCCAGTGGCAAGCCTACGGTCGAACCCAGTGAGTATTCCTTTTTGTAATCATACGTTTTCTGTCGATTATACGCGTCGCAAAGCACACGTATGCAGATTTAATTACTAATTTTCTTGAAACACGAAGAAGTCGTCGGTGACTACTGTACTAGTTGTAATGATATGGAACGCTAAAACGTGGAAATTCAAAATGTCTGGACTTTCCTTGCTGCGTCAACAAATGACAGTTTCATGCACTGAAACCAATGCAAAACGATGCTTACGAAAACAAGTGGGCCCACTTTTGTTGCCGTAATGTTTCATGCTAGAGAGAATGTCTCATTCAGGATAAGTCAGGTGTCGCAGAACGAGGAGAAACACTATCCAAGTCTTTGTTTGTCCTCTTTTGTTAAATATGACTTCCCTCGTCACAAGTAGGGGCCTACAACACGTGATCATTGTTAGATCACAGTAAGACATTCTGCTGTGAAACAGTCTGATTTCCTGACACTTCAGGAAGCTATGCAGTAGGTTTCAGCTGCACTTTCATAAGATGAAGCACTCGATAGGGCCTACTATGTGCGGTCAAGAACAGACTCTTCATCTGGCTAAGTTGTGAATGACTGATGGGGTCATAGGTCATAGATCCCCAGAGAGAGGTGTCCGAAAACCAGGACCGTGCTAGAGCGAGGGAAGGGCGTCTCAGAGTTTCCTACCAACACGCTATTCAAATACACGGTGACCGCAGTACAGTATCAATTTACCACAGCTCTCCGCAGAATGCATATTTAGCTCA
>JAWQFJ010009350.1:0-12500 GCA_034096865.1 Theodoxus fluviatilis | reverse complement strand
TTATCTCTTACGGATACACCTACCTATTTCAGACACATGCATCTTCTCATACGCCTATCTACGTCAATCACACTTGTTTAGTTTGACACGCTTGTCTTCAAACGCCTGCTTAGTCCTGTGTTATCTGTGTTTATACATCTATTTTGGACGCACCTGTTCACTGCTGGCACACCTGTCTCATTCACACACACACGCACATGCGCGCGCGCGCACATACACACCCACTGGTCTCATTCACTCACACTTGTCTCATTCACACACACCAGTCTCATTCACACACACCAGTCTCATTCACACACACCATTCTCATTCACACACGTCTCATTCACTCTCACACCTCTCTATTCACACACATGTCTCATTCACACACACCAGTCTCATTCACACACGTCTCATTCACTCTCACACCTGTCTATTCACACACATGTCTCATTCACACACACCAGTCTCATTCACACACGTCTCATTCACTCTCACACCTGTCTATTCACACACATCTGTCTCATTCACACACACCTGTCTATTCACACACACCAGTCGCATTCACACACACACACACACACCAGTCTCATTCACACACGCCTCATTCACTCTCACACCTGTCTATTTACACACACCTGTCTTTGCTGCAGGTACAACTGGAGCTGGATCGCGCCCAGATGCTGTGGAGCATCAACGTCTACCTGGTTGTCATTGGCGACCTGGACACGCAGCTACGGCTGCCCAGGGAGCGCCAGGTGAAACTGCCCTCTCTGGAGGCCAGCAAACTGAACGAAACGTGGTTCGTGGATTTCTTCTGCAAGCCGTAGGCCTCAAGTCTGGGCAGCGAATGTCGGACAGGAACCGCAGCTGATGTCAGCATAGCAGTGGCTGACCATCTGGTCCAGGCTTCATTCCAGGACTAGTCAAAGACGGCTGGGATGGCCAGCCAGCCAGGTGCCAGCACTTGATGTACCCTGTTCTGTGTGGCGACCTGTCCGCCTGACCCTCAACACCTCCAGCTGTCCAGTGATTTACATTACTGACTTGACTGCAACACACCTCCTGGCAGTTGGCCTTCCTACCTGTGTGCTGACCTGTAGCCAGACGACACACGTGTCTGCTTCAGGCTGACTTTGGGGTCAGGGGTTGACATAAGAGTGACTTCTAGTTCTACCACAAGGATGCTCTGCCGTAGTTTTATGTGGAGAGCAGCTCCTGTGGACTTGGACCAGACAGGGCAAAGCAAGACTGTCATGTTCAAGGCCTGTTCCACCTTGGCAGTGATCCAACACTGATGCTCATGACAGACGTTGTTGAATTTTGCATTGCTGTTTGCACAGTTACGTTTGGACTACTCACGCTGAATCGTTTTAGTCCTGTGCACTTGATCTTACAACACCATCTGCATGTGCAGTGAAATAAGCCACCAATCAATGACTTAGACATTTTCATAAAAATTGTCATATGATCAAGTAGTTAGAAAAGAGAGTTTTCTTTTAAGTTGTAAGAAAAACTGTAATCATTATAAAATTTTCTTTCCGATTAAACAATGTAGATCTTTAAAACTCTAAGAGTATACACGGGTGCCCCCACAGCACACTGCTTGACTGAACTTTTGCATTTTAGGAGAAGAATTTTAGCAGGACAATCTATGCAAGATGTGGGTTGTGCACTCGCATTCGTGTCACTGGCAACACTGATGGCTCAAAGCAAAAGCGGAAAAAGTGAGAGTGGTGATCGAACAAACCATTTGGCAAGATGACGTCATAGGGCAAAAAGGGATTTGGAATCTCGACTGGTGGCTCGGCACTGCACGCTTTCCTTCCATCTTTAGTCTGCTCCTGTTTGTCAGGGGAAAACTTGTTCTCTACTCGAGTTGTAGATTGCTTCAGCAGATGAGCAAGACATATTATTCCTTTTACTTTCCACTGCAGCATTACATTTATACAATTTGTTGAATTCTTTATTCATCTCGCCAGTGCCAGCCAGCTATTACGTAAAGTCTCCTTGTTCATTTCAAAATTGCTTTGTCCATCGCAAACTATTTCATTCATTGTCACAGTATTTAAAAGATACAATTAAGTTATTTGAATCATCATTCGTGGTCACACATGTAGTGAAAGAATGAGGTTAATAACCTCTGCTGTACATCTGCTGTCTTCATAAGAAAGCGTTAATGTTGTTAATACCAGTAGCATTTATGTCCCAAAACGAATACTCCAGGAGACAGATTGTGCGAAGACATCAGACATGAGGTCATGTTAACAACTTGGTCGCATAAAATATTGTAAGCATGAAAAGCAACCTTTTTTTGGTTATATTTATATATTGGCGACTTTTGGTACATTTCACACCATTTACCTCCTGTGATATGTTGTTATTGCACGAAATAAACACATTCCGAATGACCGAATGTGTTCGAGTCACATCCGTTATATCGCATCCTTACAGCACCAGCTTCCGCGTTCCACATCATTCTGTGGGACAATCACTGGCACATTACGTCACAGCACAAGTTTCCGTGAGCTATCCAAAGTCTAAATCACCAACACTCTTATTTTCGCGGCTTTTAACAAGTGAGTGTGTATGAATAGTGCTCTCTCTCACTCACACACACACACACGTCACACACACACACACACACACGTCACACCACGCCAGAGAGTGTCAGGAAGACGGGGGCGAAACAGTTCAAGGAAGGGAAGTGGATCTCTCCCCCTGACGACCGTCAGTTGTCCTGCTTCTCCGGAAGTTACCCTCCTCCGCTGGTTAAGGTATCCGCGAAAATTCCAAAATCATCATCCCTCGATTCTATTAGCAAAGTTTCAGTGCGTGAGGATACTCAAGTGTGTGGGTGAAGAGAGACGAGTTTTGTAGACAGAGGATCAATGGCAGATGCCCTTTCCTACCGCACGACGCCACCATGACCTGACCATGTGACGTCACATCCGGCCTGATGACTCGGATTTCTGGTCAACTACGCAATGGGCCAAAGCGGTGTGTGTGTGTGTGTGTGTGTGTGTGTGTGTGTGTGTGTGTGTGGAGAGAGAGAGAGAGAGAGAGAGAGAGAGAGAGAGAGAGAGAGAGAGGGGGGGGGGAGGGAGGGAGGGAGGGAGAGAGAGAGAGAGAGACAGAGACAGAGAGAGAGAGACAGAGACAGAGAGAGAGAGAGAGATAGAGAGAGAGAGAGAGAGAGAGAGAGACAGAGACAGAGACAGAGACAGAGAGAGGATTATTTGTGGCCGACGACCCATCATATGTACAAATGAAAAAACATTAGCGTATCAGTTGTAGTCGCAATAGAATATTATCTTCTGAAAGAAAGTGACATACCAAAACTCGTCAGTATGCATTTTTACTTAAAATAAAATGATATATCTGTACACCGAGGTAAAATTGTTCACATATCAGTTTTTGGTTAAATGCTCATCTTGAGAGTCTGGTAAGATCTCACAAAAGAAGAGAGAGAGAGAGAGAGAGAGAGAGAGAGAGAGAGAGAGAGAGAGAGAGAGAGAGAACGAATGAACGAACGAACGAATGGTTTATTGGGTAGGCCTCCGGCCTTTTCCAAAGCAAAGCAAGCAATACACATTAAGCATATGGAAATACATCAAGTGGAACATCTGTGCCGACATCACATCACATACGTATGTCTACCTATTCATCCAAATAGAACGCGTTACATTCCGGTGAATTTACAGCCAAATCTCTTAAACTAAAGGCTTTGTACAGATAAACACTTGTTGCTCTGGTTATAGTGTCATTTTCATTGCTTAAAAGAGTTTTCATTGGATTTTCAAAATGTGGCAAAAGATGTACCAACAGGTACCGTTCCCTCAAGTCCTGCAGAGCTGGGCATTCCAACATGAAATGAAATTCATCCTCCTCTTTTCTCTACATAATGGACATAACAAATCATATGGTTGCTTCATATATCTTCGTCTATGGATGTACAAATCAGTGATGCCCATTCTAAAGCGTACATAAACATCTCTGAAAACCTTTTTATCGATACAACTGAGGTATTTTTCCACCACACACTGATTTTTTTTTCTTTGTAGAAAATGTATCTGTTACTTCCGTTCAAGTTTTCCATCCATTGTATACGGAAATGATCTATAAGTCTATCTCTAAGGCATTTAATGAAGACACGATCATTTGCAGTGGACTGGTCCATCCAAACACTTTCAAATCCAAACTTGACCAACAGATCCTTTACCATCATAGCCCATGAGACGCAATTGTGAGGAAGACTACACATCATGCGATAAACTCTTTTAGGTAGTCTGTCATTGTCCATCTTCAGAATCCTCAGCCAGTACTTTATACTCATTAAAACAGCATTTATGTACAAAGGAAATCGTCCCGTTTCACCATAGCACATTAAATTAGGGGTTCTTGATGAAACATTTTAAAATAATCATTTTCTAGCATGGAGATGAACACCTTCAATGGCTTCGCATTCATGAACTCCCCAAACCTCTGCCCCGTACAACAGAATGGGCTGAATTTGAGCATCAAACAGCTGGAAAAATACAGCAGCAGGTACATGATCGATCTTCCTTAAGGTTCTAATCATACTAGGCTAGTCAGAGCAGAGAGAGAGAGAGAGAGAGAGAGAGAGAGAGAGAGAGAGAGAGAGAGAGAGAAACACTACTGACGATACAGTTACAGTGATTAGAAAGGGTATGGAGACGACGAATTCCCTAGAAGGTTTGTATGGGTGAATCAATCAACTGTCTAAACTTCCAATTTGTTCTTGTCTGATACATTTGTTTTAAATTAAAATTCAAAACTTCAAGCTCAATAGAAACTCCTTACATCACAAAAATACAATTCCACCAGAGACAAACCTACGTCAAACATATCAAGTCAGGCAAATTTTCAGAGGCAACGAGGCTCTGGCAAGATACAAACTTGACACTGAACACTTTCCCATACATTGCTATCTGTACTATTACAGCAGCAGCAGCATCATTTGTAGCAGCAGCAGCAACAATAGCAGTTGCAGTAGCAGTACATTACTGCCCTATCTACTTTTACTCTACAGTTGCAGTAGCAGTACATTACTGCCCTATCTACTTCCACTCTACGGTTGCAGTAGCAGTACATTACTGCCCTATCTACTTCCACTCTACGGTTGCAGTAGCAGTACATTACTGCCCTATCTACTTCCACTCTACAGTTGCAGTAGCAGTACATTACTGCCCTATCTACTTCCACTCTACAGTTGCAGTAGCAGTACATTACTGCCCTATCTACTTCCACTCTACAGTTGCAGTAGCAGTACATTACTGCCCTATCTACTTCCACTCTACAGTTGCAGTAGCAGTACATTACTGCCCTATCTACTTCCACTCTACAGTTGCAGTAGCAGTACATTACTGCCCTATCTACTTCCACTCTACAGTTGCAGTAGCAGTACATTACTGCCCTATCTACTTCCACTCTACAGTTGCAGTAGCAGTACATTACTGCCCTATCTACTTCCACTCTACAGTTGCAGTAGCAGTACATTACTGCCCTGTCTACTTCCACTCTACAGTTGCAGTAGCAGTACATTACTGCCCTGTCTACTTCCACTCTACAGTTGCAGTAGCAGTACATTACTGCCCTATCTACTTCCACTCTACAGTTGCAGTAGCAGTACATTACTGCCCTATCTACTTCCACTCTACAGTTGCAGTAGCAGTACATTACTGCCCTATCTACTTCCACTCTACAGTTGCAGTAGCAGTACATTACTGCCCTATCTACTTCCACTCTACAGTTGCAGTAGCAGTACATTACTGCCCTATCTACTTCCACTCTACAGTTGCAGTAGCAGTACATTACTGCCCTATCTACTTCCACTCTACAGTTGCAGTAGCAGTACATTACTGCCCTATCTACTTCCACTCTACAGTTGCAGTAGCAGTACATTACTGCCCTATCTACTTCCACTCTACGGTTGCAGTAGCAGTACATTACTGCCCTATCTACTTCCACTCTACAGTTGCAGTAGCAGTACATTACTGCCCTATCTACTTCCACTCTACAGTTGCAGTAGCAGTACATTACTGCCCTATCTACTTCCACTCTACAGTTGCAGTAGCAGTACATTACTGCCCTATCTACTTCCACTCTACAGTTGCAGTAGCAGTACATTACTGCCCTATCTACTTCCACTCTACAGTTGCAGTAGCAGTACATTACTGCCCTATCTACTTCCACTCTACAGTTGCAGTAGCAGTACATTACTGCCCTATCTACTTCCACTCTACGGTTGCAGTAGCAGTACATTACTGCCCTATCTACTTCCACTCTACAGTTGCAGTAGCAGTACATTACTGCCCTATCTACTTCCACTCTACAGTTGCAGTAGCAGTACATTACTGCCCTATCTACTTCCACTCTACAGTTGCAGTAGCAGTACATTACTGCCCTATCTACTTCCACTCTACAGTTGCAGTAGCAGTACATTACTGCCCTGTCTACTTCCACTCTACAGTTGCAGTAGCAGTACATTACTGCCCTATCTACTTCCACTCTACAGTTGCAGTAGCAGTACATTACTGCCCTATCTACTTCCACTCTACAGTTGCAGTAGCAGTACATTACTGCCCTATCTACTTCCACTCTACAGTTGCAGTAGCAGTACATTACTGCCCTATCTACTTCCACTCTACAGTTGCAGTAGCAGTACATTACTGCCCTATCTACTTCCACTCTACAGTTGCAGTAGCAGTACATTACTGCCCTATCTACTTCCACTCTACAGTTGCAGTAGCAGTACATTACTGCCCTATCTACTTCCACTCTACAGTTGCAGTAGCAGTACATTACTGCCCTATCTACTTCCACTCTACAGTTGCAGTAGCAGTACATTACTGCCCTATCTACTTCCACTCTACAGTTGCAGTAGCAGTACATTACTGCCCTATCTACTTCCACTCTACAGTTGCAGTAGCAGTACATTACTGCCCTATCTACTTCCACTCTACAGTTGCAGTAGCAGTACATTACTGCCCTATCTACTTCCACTCTACAGTTGCAGTAGCAGTACATTACTGCCCTATCTACTTCCACTCTACAGTTGCAGTAGCAGTACATTACTGCCCTATCTACTTCCACTCTACAGTTGCAGTAGCAGTACATTACTGCCCTATCTACTTCCACTCTACAGTTGCAGTAGCAGTACATTACTGCCCTATCTACTTCCACTCTACAGTTGCAGTAGCAGTACATTACTGCCCTATCTACTTCCACTCTACAGTTGCAGTAGCAGTACATTACTGCCCTGTCTACTTCCACTCTACAGTTGCAGTAGCAGTACATTACTGCCCTGTCTACTTCCACTCTACAGTTGCAGTAGCAGTACATTACTGCCCTGTCTACTTCCACTCTACAGTTGCAGTAGCAGTACATTACTGCCCTGTCTACTTCCACTCTACAGTTGCAGTAGCAGTACATTACTGCCCTATCTACTTCCACTCTACAGTTGCAGTAGCAGTACATTACTGCCCTGTCTACTTCCACTCTACAGTTGCAGTAGCAGTACATTACTGCCCTGTCTACTTCCACTCTACAGTTGCAGTAGCAGTACATTACTGCCCTATCTACTTCCACTCTACAGTTGCAGTAGCAGTACATTACTGCCCTATCTACTTCCACTCTACAGTTGCAGTAGCAGTACATTACTGCCCTATCTACTTCCACTCTACAGTTGCAGTAGCAGTACATTACTGCCCTGTCTACTTCCACTCTACAGTTGCAGTAGCAGTACATTACTGCCCTATCTACTTCCACTCTACAGTTGCAGTAGCAGTACATTACTGCCCTATCTACTTCCACTCTACAGTTGCAGTAGCAGTACATTACTGCCCTATCTACTTCCACTCTACAGTTGCAGTAGCAGTACATTACTGCCCTATCTACTTCCACTCTACAGTTGCAGTAGCAGTACATTACTGCCCTATCTACTTCCACTCTACAGTTGCAGTAGCAGTACATTACTGCCCTATCTACTTCCACTCTACAGTTGCAGTAGCAGTACATTACTGCCCTATCTACTTCCACTCTACAGTTGCAGTAGCAGTACATTACTGCCCTATCTACTTCCACTCTACAGTTGCAGTAGCAGTACATTACTGCCCTATCTACTTCCACTCTACAGTTGCAGTAGCAGTACATTACTGCCCTGTCTACTTCCACTCTACAGTTGCAGTAGCAGTACATTACTGCCCTATCTACTTCCACTCTACAGTTGCAGTAGCAGTACATTACTGCCCTGTCTACTTCCACTCTACAGTTGCAGTAGCAGTACATTACTGCCCTATCTACTTCCACTCTACAGTTGCAGTAGCAGTACATTACTGCCCTGTCTACTTCCACTCTACAGTTGCAGTAGCAGTACATTACTGCCCTGTCTACTTCCACTCTACAGTTGCAGTAGCAGTACATTACTGCCCTATCTACTTCCACTCTACAGTTGCAGTAGCAGTACATTACTGCCCTATCTACTTCCACTCTACAGTTGCAGTAGCAGTACATTACTGCCCTATCTACTTCCACTCTACAGTTGCAGTAGCAGTACATTACTGCCCTGTCTACTTCCACTCTACAGTTGCAGTAGCAGTACATTACTGCCCTGTCTACTTCCACTCTACAGTTGCAGTAGCAGTACATTACTGCCCTATCTACTTCCACTCTACAGTTGCAGTAGCAGTACATTACTGCCCTGTCTACTTCCACTCTACAGTTGCAGTAGCAGTACATTACTGCCCTATCTACTTCCACTCTACAGTTGCAGTAGCAGTACATTACTGCCCTATCTACTTCCACTCTACAGTTGCAGAGTAGGACAGCGGAGCCAATCTGGCGTCCACCAGAGGGAGCATTAATTTTGATTCTTGAAACCGAGAGACTCTCATCACTGCACATGTATGTGCCGAGAGACTCATCACTGCACATGTATGTGCAGAGAGACTCTCATCACTGCACATGTATGTGCAGAGAGACTCTCATCACTGCACATGTATGTGCAGAGAGACTCTCATCACTGCACATGTATGTGCCGAGAGACTCTCATCACTGCACATGTATGTGCCGAGAGACTCATCACTGCACATGTATGTGCAGAGGGACTCTCATCACTGCACATGTATGTGCCGAGAGACTCATCACTGCACATGTATGTGCAGAGAGACTCTCATCACTGCACATGTATGTGCCGAGAGACTCTCATCACTGCACATGTATGTGCCGCGAGACTCATCACTGCACATGTATGTGCAGAGAGACTCTCATCACTGCACATGTATGTGCCGAGAGACTCATCACTGCACATGTATGTGCCGAGAGACTCATCACTGCACATGTATGTGCCGAGAGACTCATCACTGCACATGTATGTGCCGAGAGACTCTCATCACTGCACATGTATGTGCAGAGAGACTCTCATCACTGCACATGTATGTGCCGAGAGACTCTCATCACTGCACATGTATGTGCCGAGAGACTCATCACTGCACATGTATGTGCCGAGAGACTCATCACTGCACATGTATGTGCCGAGAGACTCTCATCACTGCACATGTATGTGCAGAGAGACTCTCATCACTGCACATGTATGTGCCGAGAGACTCATCACTGCACATGTATGTGCCGAGAGACTCATCACTGCAAGCACATGTATGTGCCGAGAGACTCTCATCACTGCACATGTATGTGCCGAGAGACTCTCATCACTGCACATGTATGTGCAGAGAGACTCTCATCACTGCACATGTATGTGCCGAGAGACTCATCACTGCACATGTATGTGCCGAGAGACTCTCATCACTGCAAGCACATGTATGTGCCGAGAGACTCTCATCACTGCACATGTATGTGCCGAGAGACTCTCATCACTGCAAGCACATGTATGTGCAGAGAGACTCATCACTGCACATGTATGTGCCGAGAGACTCATCACTGCACATGTATGTGCAGAGAGACTCTCATCACTGCAAGCACATGTATGTGCCGAGAGACTCTCATCACTGCACATGTATGTGCCGAGAGACTCTCATCACTGCACATGTATGTGCCGAGAGACTCTCATCACTGCACATGTATGTGCCGAGAGACTCTCATCACTGCACATGTATGTGCCGAGAGACTCTCATCACTGCACATGTATGTGCCGAGAGACTCTCATCACTGCACATGTATGTGCCTAATCTTGCAAATCATTCAATTATGTGTAAGCACTGCGTCAATACCATTCATTGCAATGTCAGAATCTCACCATAGTAGATACAAGCGAGAGAGTTCTTCCTAGAATAAATTCTAGAATATATGTGCAGAGATTACTGATGAAATATGAAATTTTGCATTATGCTCTTTCAACCAAACAAAAATAAAGGTGGACCACCAGATTGTCCAATAGCATCATTCATTTATTCTTTAATTTTCCTCTTTTTAAAAAATGGGTTAAAGATTATTTTATTCACAAAGCAGTAGAAACACATATATACAGATCACAGTTAACAAGTAAAAGCAAGGAAATGTCAAGTTAAACACAAGCCTGCACTTTTCTTGTAGCCCAGCAAGTGCATGGCTGACAGTAGAACGATCTACAATGGGAGTTCAACAGCCAGACTAACAGACTGCAGTAAGTACTTGTAGATCTGTGAGTGGCCATGATGACTCACACACTGTTATCTCTTGTTGACATACAGAGGCAGGAAGCACTTTGTAAAATCTGTGTCACGGTACAATCACCACAGGAAAGACCCGGCTCTGCTTGGTGAAGTCTCCTCCGTCCCAGTTCCGTAGTGCTTCAAGTGCAACTGAACCTGCTGGTCTCCAACATTCATCATCGTCTTACTTTCCCCTATCCTCTTTACAGTTTCAAATCCCAAACCACACCTTTTCCAGAATCTGCTCATTCCTCGCAAAACAAACAGGATTTAGGTCTGTGAGGGACATTCCATGAAGGAAAGTCACTGAGCAACCGGTTTAGAGCAACTTGATGTCACACTGGTGATACAGCAGGTGCTAGGGATTGTCCATGAGCTGTACACAAGTCACGATGAATGGGCACTTTGCGCCCGTGTAATTTTTCGGCAGAATCAAGCTAAGAACATACAGCTGGTACATGTACACGTTTTGGGTTGGAAGTCACGTGGAGTTTCAGGAAGAAAAACACTTGCAATAACGCTGAATGTATCAGCACAGTTGTCTGCTCTGGTCTCTAAACGTATGTGTACATCTATCAGATGTGCCACATACACTAGCCACACCGGCACCCACAAAGTGTAACCTTACACCAACACAGCTACACAGTAGATCATCACATTGACATGTACAGCTGTAAGTCAGGGATCAGACACTCTACTGTGCAAACTGTCACCACAACTGGTAATCTATAGCTGTATGAGACAGTCAGCATGTACACTAATTACATACTTTATTTAGTGTTAGCCATTTAGTTTACATCACTTTGTTGACTATCATCACACACCACTGCATTACTGGGCAGTTAGCAACCACATGCTACTGTACAATTGTATCTGTTATCACCCACTTCACTAAACAATTGCCACATGCTACAATTCAGCCGTGTTCAACGGTCATGACCACCTTGCTGACAATTATCACATTCACCATTGTAATAGCTTTGCAAGACAGTCAGCATAAGACACTGTGCAGCCACCCAATACAATTGTTAAAACAGTAATCATACACTACTGTACAGCTGTAACAGGCAGATCACACCAGTATGCTATTGCCATGTACCACAATACAGTTGTGTTAGACAGTCATCATACATACCACCATGCAGACAGTCACCACACATTACAATACAGCTGTGTAAAACAGGCATCACACATACTCCACTGTATTATCACCACACAATACAATACAATTGCACAAGAAGGGATCACACTTTATTGTACGAGGACCACATTCAATTGCACAGTTCATCACCACACATTACAATACAGCTGTGTAAAACAGGCATCACACATACCTCACTGTATTATCACCACACAATACAATACAGTTGCACAAGACAGTGATCACACTTTATTGTACAAGCACCACATTCAATTGCACAGTTCATCAACACACACTACAACACAGCTGTGTAAGACGGGCACCAAACATACAGCACTGTGTCAGTACCACACACTACAACACAGCTGTGTAAGACGGGCACCAAACATACAGCACTGTGTCAGTACCACACACTACAACACAGCTGTGTAAGACGGGCACCAAACATACAGCACTGTGTCAGTACCACACACTACAACACAGCTGTGTAAGACAGGCACCAAACATACAGCACTGTGTCAGTACCACACACTACAACACAGCTGTGTAAGACAGGCACCAAACATTCAGCACTGTGACAAATGGAAAATCAATTATTTTTTTGAATTAAAATAATTGTTGTTGAATTAATTTGTACATTGAAGGATAAGTTTGGCGAGTGTAGAGAGAGTGACGTCAAGGGGTTTTGGATATATGACGTTTTTCGATGGAGT
>JAWQFJ010009349.1:0-28922 GCA_034096865.1 Theodoxus fluviatilis | reverse complement strand
ACCATCAAGTCTGAACTATTGTAGGACGTTGTCACGGTTGGGGTGGGTGGAAGGTGGCTCAAACCCCAACCGGACAGTGAAAAAATAAATAAAGGGAAAACCCTTCCTCAGTCACTAATCACATTTAAAGACGATGACGCCACAAACCAAATCCGATGTAAAACAAAATCAACTCAATTACTCAAACTTCTTTCAAACAAAACTTTCACGAACATACAAATGAAAATGAAAGAAAAAAAACGGTTACAAATTAAAAACCATTTACAAAACCGCCCTGCGGGCTTATCCTCAACAGTTCATAGTCCATTATCTATCCCCTTCCCGCAACTTCAAACAACACTCCGAACTGCATGGATATGGCTCATCAGCCCCCTTACACCATGCAAGGCTATCAGGCACAAAAACCACAAAAACAGTCCAGAGCAAACGCTAAAGGCGCCTACACACATACCGGTTGTCCCCCGGTTTTGCTGCCGATCCGGTCAAAAATCGAAACCGTGGACTAATCTGGCACGGTTCTTGTGACTAGGGCTGGCTCTATTTTTCGACCCCGTCCAGACTGGTTCACATGCCCGGCGACGCGAGATCTCGCGTTCTGGCGACTAGTCGCCAATTTTAATGGCTGACGCTGTCCTCGCTTCGCACATAAAAAGGTGCATTTGGGGATACTAAAAGCCCATCCAAAGAAATGTAAGCCATGAACAGCATTAATTTATCAAAGCTGTATGTTGAATGCATGAATAGTTCGTGAAAGCTGGTACATTGTACAATTTGCAATGCAGGTCAAACGCCTTCACCTACATGCCGAGAAAGCATGTCCTCGGATCAACTTTTATCGTTGCGGCTTCGCATACAGGCAGCTACAGCCTTCACGTCGAAAGCGAGTGTTGGCATTAATTTATCAAAGCTGTATGTTGAATGCATGAATAGTTCGTGGAAGATGGTACATTTTACAATTCGCAATGCAGGTCAAACGCCTTCACCTACACGCCAAGAAAGCATGTCCGCGGATCAACTTTTATTGTTGCGGCTTCGCATACAGGCAGCTACAGCCTTCACGTCGAAAGCGAGTGTTGGCATTAATTTATCAAAGCTGTATGTTGAATGCATGAATAGTTCGTGGAAGATGGTACATTTTACAATTCGCAATGCAGGTCACACACATTCATCTACACGCCGAAAGCATCTGTCTGCGGATCAAATTTTATCGTTGCGTCTTCGCATTGATTGAGCTGCAGCCTACACGAAGCGTCTGTTGTCATAGTCCCATGAAAGGGACGTAACTCTAAATTCTGACTTTGCTTTGCGTAAATGAACATCGCTACAGTTCGCGGTGTGGGTGTAATCGTTGCGTGTGGCTGTCAACCCGCTTTTTACACGCACGGTCAGCCGGATCGGGAGCAAAACCGGCTTGAAAAACGGTACGTGTGTAGGCACCTTAACCAAGCCACGGTGTTCCCAGATAACTCTCCTCTCCAGAAACGCACAGAGAGACGCGATGGGCCAGCTCTTACCCTGAACCGACAGGGGAAACATTACTAACAAGAACATTTTACTTTAAACAAAAACCGCCCACACCGGGCTTACACATAAAAAGCTCTCAGTCAATTATTCCTCCTCTATATCCATTATAGCCTCTCTATTTATAAGTGATGCGGAACGTTAACAATCCAATCATACACGAAAAAAACGCTCTGCTCGAGCCACTGCAGAATCAAAAAACAAAAAGCACATGCAAAACGTTCTGGAATATGCTCAGTCAGCAAGTGCTGATCTTGCAAAACACTTAAAGGTACCATTTGGCGAGGTGGACTTAAAGTACCACCACATGCCACAACATTTCTCTTTATAAATTCGTATAAAAATAAATAATAAAAAAACTGAGCCGTGACAGAACTCACCCCTAGGATTAGACTTTACCGTCTAAGCCGATAAACTCAGAACGGCTCAGTCCAATCCCAACTCTTTCCTTCTAAAACGAAAAGAACTGCTAGGGGTCTGTCAACAGATAACAAAAAACGAACAACCAGCAACACCACAACTTGCTTCTCGTACACATGGAGAAAAATATTTACCCCCAGATCCCAAAAAGAACGATAAACCATGGAAGTGGGGAGCTACCTCCCAGACCCCTCACAAAAAAACTTGATGAAAAACAGACATTGTCAGAAGGGCTTAAGACTATGGATACAGTCTGAACAAGTGACCACCGCACCCCCAGGAACGTCCTCATGACTGCTCCTAACCATGCCTCTAACACCAGGAGAGACACTAACCCACAACAAAAAGAAACCTGGTCTGCCAGACCCAGTGCTGTCACCTAACCCAGTAAACAGCAACCATGTAAGTCTGCCCCGGCAAGACCAAACACTGTCACTCAATTGTAACGCCCAACACAGGGCACCGAAATAAATTAACTCGACAGACCGACTTAGCCTCTAAATCTGCACAACACAGATCTCCTTGCTGACAAAAAACCGGCAGCGACATGCGCAGCAAAGTAGCATAGAAACTTAGTAAAATAAACCAGAGCTCAAAAAATTTACATCGATTTAAAGTTACAAGTCACGCAAGACAACACAATATTAGTGACTGATTCCTGGAAGGATCCCGGACGAGCCCCCATCTGTCACGGTTGGGGTGGGTGGAAGGTGGCTCGAACCCCAACCGGACAGTGAAAAAAAAATAATAAAGGGAAAATCCTTCCTCAGTCACTAATCGCATTTAAAGACGATGACGCCACAAACCAAATCCGATGTAAAACAAAATCAACTCAATTACTCAAACATCTTTCAAACAAAACTTTCACAAACATACAAATGAAAATGAAAGAAGAAAATAAAACGGTTACAAATTAAAAACCATTAACAAAACCGCCCAGCGGGCTTATCCTCAACAGTTCATAGTCCATTATCAATCCCCTTCCCACAACTGCAAACAACACTCAGGACTGCATGGACATGGCTCATCAGCCCCCTTACACCATGAACGGCTATCAGGCACGAAAACCACAAAAACAGTCCAGAGCAAACGCTAACCAAGCCACGGTGTTCCCAGATAACTCTCCTCTCCAGAAACGCACAGAGAGACGTGGTGGGCCAGCTCTTACCCTGAACCGACAGGGGAAACATTACTAACAAGAACATTTTACTTTAAACAAAAACCGCCCACACCGGGCTTACACATAAAAAGCTCTCAGTCAATTATTCCTCCTCTATATCCATTATAGCCTCTCTATTTATAAGTGATGCGGAACGTTAACAATCCAATCATGCACAAAAAGAACGCTCTGCTCGAGCCACTGCAGAATCAAAAAAGCACTTGCAAAACGTTCTGGAATATGCTCAGTCAGCAAGTGCTGATCTTGCAAAACACTTAAATGTACCATGTGGCGAGGTGGACATGCCACAACATTTCTCTTTATAAATTCGTATAAAAATAAATAATACAAAACTGAGCCGTGACAGACGTTCCTATAGAGAAGTGACGACTGAATAATCTACAGCGAAGCGTCAACCAAACCAAACAGCCCTGTAAAGTACTGGCGTCTGCCATCGTCTTCAAGACCTGGATTTGTAAGACGCCAATATCATCGAGGAAATTCTTTGATTGATATCTGAGACATTGTCAAAGGGTTGGAGGAATGGAGCTGGCTCAAGCAAATGCTTCGAGGACTACTGGAAGACAGTCTGAAGTGAAGCAATCTTAAAGTAACAGAGCTTTTGCCAGCAACCCTGAGCTGACCCAATAGCGCTCTCTCATTTAATTGATTAGCAAGCACCATTTTGAAGAGGGAGAGAGAGAGAGAGAGAGAGAGAGAGAGAGAGAGAGAGAGAGAGAGAGGGAGAGAGAGATAGAGAGAGAAAGAGGAAGAAAGAGAGAAAGAGAAAGTGGGAGGGAGAAAGAGAGAAATAGAGAGAGAGAGAGAGACAAAGAGAGGCAGAGATAGACAGAGAGAGAGAGAGAGAGAGAGAGAGAGAGAGAGAGACAAAGAGAGACAGAGACAAAGAGAGACAGACACAGAGATACAGAGACGGAGAGAACGAACGAACGAATGGTTTATTTGTTAGGCCACGATCCTAACAAAACTTACAAAATTAAATCATCTGCAGCAGCAATTTGTATTGCGTCTTGTCTTCGCTTAAATGCATAGTACATGTACATGGTCAATGAACGTATTGTTCCGAAGCCCTGTGAGGAAATACGGTTCCCAGTTCTCCTCTTGTATAAGTCTTTCTGAGTATTAAGGCATATCACTGTCAGAAATCTTCATACACTGGACAAGCAAGAAGAACGTGCACTTCACATTCAACTTCTTCTATGCAAGCGGGGAATATATATAACTTATGTGAGCCATCGTTGTAATATCTGAGTTTTTGGATGTACAGTTCCCTAAAATCTGCCCGGAAGCTGATGAAAACGTCTCTAAAGGACGTTTTATGTAGAGCAGTTAAATACTTTTCTTTCATCCAGACTGGAGTTATTATCCCATAAAAAGTGTATCTGTTACTATTTTCTAGGACCATGGACCACTCAGCCTTAAACTCCATGACCAGACGTCTTTTCTGCTCTCTAATGAAAGCACGCTCATTTGTTACATATTGGTTTTCCCATACTTGTCCAAAATCACGTCTGTACATGAACTCTTTGATCTTTCATGCCCAACTTCCTTGATTGTTAGAATTCAACATCATTATGTACACCATGTTCGAGTAACGTATATTTTTCATTCTCAATAATTTCAACCAGTATCTAATCGATCGGATTATTCCATTTATACGAAGTGGATACCTTCCAGTTTCCCCATAAACGATTTTTGTTGGTGCCTTAACGGGTAGGTTTAAAAATCTCTTTAAGGTATTTACATGTACAGATTCAATGACAAAACCGTCGTAAATGCCCCAGTTCTCAGAGGAATACAGGAATATACTAGCGACCTGGGCGTCAAGCATTTTGACAAATGCATCGGGTGATAAACATTGCAACTTTCTAACATATCTAATGACTTGAGTTGCGCTAGCTTTCGCTCGCAACAACAGGTCTGCTTGAAAGCATTTTGAAGGAGACTTTGGTAGTGAATAGCGACCCAAAGTACCTGTGTTCAGGGACAATCTCTAAAACGTATTCACCTAAGTACCATCTTTCGTGTTGGGCCTAATGTGCCACCATTCCTAAACACCATTATCTTAGTTTTTTCTTGGTTTACCTTCAGGCCAAGTGCATCTGCTTATTTGACAAGCGAATTTATCTGGTTTTGTAACCCAACAGCTGTATCGGATGCAAGCACTATATCATCCGCAAACAGTAACGAATACACAATAGTGTTACCAGGCATAAGATGGATGCCGTGTTTTCCATCTATGTTTACAATTTTAGCCTCGTAGTTGACCATTGGAGAAAAAATGATCAGACTCACAGAGACGGAGAGAGAGAGAGAGAGAGAGAGAGAGAGAGAGAGAGAGAGAGAGAGAGAGAGAGAGAGAGAGAGAGAGAGAGAGAGAGGGAGAGAGAGAGACAGACAGGCAGACAGACAGGTAGGCCAGCCTACCCCCCAGTGCTCTCCCCTCTTGCAAGAGTACACGGTCAGCCCCTCAGCCTCTACTCGCTTTGTTGATACCATGTCTTTTAACAGGCGGAGATGGGCGAGCACGCTTTGGGGTTGGACGATGTGCGAGGCGCAGTGCCGTGGTTCTATCCCTGGGACGGAGAAATCTGGTTTATTTAAATTGAGACAGACAGACAGACAGACAGACAGAGAGTCACAGACACGGACACACACACAGAGAGAGAGAGAGAGAGAGAGAGAGAGAGAGAGAGAGAGAGAGAGAGAGAGAGAGAGAGAGAGAGATGGCATACGATAAGTGTCACAAAACATTGTCAATACCAGCTCCATCGTCGTCTTTGTTATCGTCGTCATTGCTTTCTAAAATTGATCAACACACTGCATGTTATTACCTACATTCTCGGAGTACAAACAGAAGCTCAAGAAACAAAGACAAGACGAAAAGCGCAGATGAAACAGGAAGATTTGACTCAATGAAGTGTGGACGACCTGGGATTTGAATCATTAAATGTTTGCATATCTCATTTTGATACCTCCTCAAAAGGAAAGTCGTGATGTACAATGATAGCTCTTTAGGTAAAGTGGCATGCCTATAGAGACCATACAAGTACTCGTTCTTGTATTCCAGAAGTGGCCACTACACCGGAATCAAGGCGAGAGAAGAGGAGGGCCACGAAGGCGCCACAACCCTGTGTTAGTAGTCCGGCAGAGGAGGAAGGTGAGAACCTGGAATCAAGGTTTACATGTGGCATAGCCTGCTTTCACTGGACTTCATTTTGTGAGGATGCACGTAAATGATTCAACGCCCATCTCCCAGTCGTTCTCATTCAGAAATCGTGTGTTACAACGTCAGCACTTGTGCACGTGCATGACGATAATAAAGAAATAGTCATAAGTAATCAGCATACAGGCAATTACACCTTAGCCAGCCTAGCATCAAAACACACTCATAAACTAAAACTATTCTGGCGTGTTGTAGGTTGAATTGGAAAACCCAAGTAATTATATTGGACACAGACAAAAGTCTATGATGAAAGTGTTTGTTACACGTGAACTATGTGGAATTAATATCTTTATTGCATCTGTTTTACGTCAGTTCTTTTCCTGTTTGTACGCAGAATTTAGCAATCACAGTTTTGCTACAATGTTATCTTTGATGCGTTCCTATTTTGGAATATGTTTACCTTTCTATAGAGTAAAAGCTGAAACCAATGCATTAGTAATGTGCTTATTGCAAAGCTGTTTGAGGAAGTGAACTGTTTTTGTTCTAAAAAAATCCGGCCTATCTATGCTGTGCTGCGATTCAAGTGAACTTTTGAAGTACTGTCACCCTGTATTCTCTGAGCAGAAGATGTCAGTCCACGATCCAAGAAAGAGAGAAGAAAAGGCCGGAAAGAGAGAAGAGAGACGCTGGAGGAGAGCCCTGAAGAAACGGGTAAGTTTCTGGTTCTGCACATTGCAGCTGGATGTGAATATTGATTCTTCTGTGCACAGTTCTATGTTAAGACACTGTCATAATCTTAGCGTAAATTTTTTTACAAGTGAAATGTAACAATGGGACGGAACAGGATTGTACATTGTCAATTTTCAGTCAACGTCACTAGAATGATGGTGCATAGATGGCCACAGTCTTTACTTGCCCATGCATAGCTTGAGCACAGACCATCAAGTCTGAACTATTGTAGGACTTTCCTATAGAGAAGTGACGACCGAATAATCTACAGCGAAGCGTCAACCAAACCAAACAGCCCTGTAAAGTACTGGTGTCTGCCATCGTCTTCAAGACCTGGATTTGTAAGACGCCAATAAGAAATCAATGAGGAAATTCTTTGATTGATCTTTGAGACATTGGCAAAGGGTTGGAGGAATGGAGCTGGCTCAAGCAAATGCTTCGAGGACTACTGGAAGACAGTCTAAAGTGAAGCAGTCTTAAAGTAATAGACCTTGTGCTAGCAACCCTGATCTGACCCAATAGCGCTCTCTCATCCAACTGATTACCACGCACCATTTTGAGGGAGAAAGAGAGAGAGAGAGAGAGAGAGAGAGAGAGAGAGAGAGAGAGAGAGAGAGAAACAAAGTGGATATATCTAAGTGCCGGGGTCGGTTGTACATCTACTGAAAAGAAGAGTAGAAGACAAGCAACCGACTGTTTCTTTCATGAGCAAGTCTGGCTCTGAAGAGGGCCGTTTGGGAGTTGCACTGCCGCCGATGCGGGTAATCACCGCTATAGGATGGAGAGTCAGCGAGTTGGCAGGGGTGTGCAGCGATGCTCTGTATTCTTTTCGGCAAGCTTTCGAAGCTGAGGCTTCTTCATCAGGCCAAACTAACAAGGCTGTCTGTGGAATGGAAATATATAGTGTGACAAGGGCGTTTGAAACACGTGCAGGGCGGCGATGCAGTGACAAGAGTTCAGTGAGGGAAGTCAGAAGGAGTGGTCTGCACCAACATCACAGGGCGGGAGAGGACACAACAGGGTAAGCACTAAAAGGGCGTGCGGGGACAGCTTCATCGATAGTGACTCAAGAGTCCCATGTCCCTATTGAGGATATTCTTGTGGGTATGGAAGTATAGAGAGTGAGAGAGAGAGAGAAAAAGAGAGAGAGAGAGAGAGAGAGACAGACTAACAGACAGACAGACAGACAGACAGACAGACAGACAGACAGACAGACAGACAGACAGACAGACAGATAGATAGACACACAGACAGACAGACAGACAGACAGGCAGACAGACAGACTGACAGACTGACAGACTGACAAACTGACATACTGACAGACAGACAGACAGACAGACAGACAGACAGACAGAGAGACAGACAGAGAGACAGAGAGACAGACAGACAGACAGACAGACAGACAGACAGACAGACAGACAGACAGACAGACAGACAGACAGACAGACAGACAGACAGACAGACAGACAGACAGACGGAAACAAAGAGAGAGAAAATCGGCATAGGAAAGGTGTCACAAAACTGTGTCTATACTAGTTATATCATCGTTTTTGACTCACATGGGAAGCAAAAGTGAGTTACCCGTTTCGTCCGTCCAGGCGTCCGGGCGTCCGGGGGTCCGGGCGTCCGGGCGTCCGTTTAAAACTTTAACGTTGAATTTTTCTCGGAGACTATTAAGTCTATCAACACCCAATTCGGCATGATCGTGTATGATGACAAGGCCTCAAAAAAAATTCATAGAGACTTGTCCTTGCTTCAAGGTAAAGGTCGCAGGTGCCATAAATGTTGTCTAAGAAAAAGCCATTTTCACATTTTCTCAATTTCTCTGAGGTTTTTTGATTGGATACCTCACCAATATATGGTGTGTAGGGCAACATTATCCCTATATTTTGATACCAGTGTGGGTGACCTTCCTTCAAGGTCAAGGTCACAGGAGCTCTTCAAAAATGGATTGTATACATATTTTGAAGTGACCTTGACCCTGAACTATGGAAGATAACTGTTTCAAACTTAATATGTATGTAGGGAACATGTTATACTTTCATCATGATACATTGGTCACATATCATCAAGGTCAAGGTTACTTTGACACTTATGAAATGTTACCAAAATGGGGTAGTGAACCACTAAAAGTGACCATATCTCATGGTAGAAAGTGCCAATAAGCACCATTGTGCTTCCTAAGTCTTATATTTATAGCTTTGTGTTGCAAGACCTTGGGTGACTAGGGTCAAGGCCACATGTATTTTGGTACGAAAAATGTGTAAAGCATTTCTTAGTGAATGATGTCATTGCTACGTTTAGTTGTTTGACCTTGATCTTTAGGGTCACTAGAAGGACTAGGTCATGCAAAGGTCAAGATCAAGCATGTGAGTCGTATGGGCTTTGCCCTTCTTGTTGTTATCGTCATCATTGCTTTCTAATTGATCAACACACTGCATGTTATTACCTACATTCTTTGCGTATAAACAGTCGCTCAAGAAACAAAGACAAGACGAAAAGCGCAGATGAAACAGGAAGATTTGACTCAATGAAGTGTGGACGACCTGGGATTTCAATCATTAAATGTTTGCATATCTCATTTTGATACCTCCTCAAAAGGAAAGTTGTGATGTACAATGATAGCTCCTTAGGTAAAGTGGCATACCTATAGAGACCATACAAGTACTCGTTCTTGTATTCCAGAAGTGACCACTACACCGGAATCAAGGCGAGAGAAGAGGAGGGCCAGGAAGGAGCCACAACCCTGTGTTTGTAGTCTGGCAGAGGAGGAAGGTGAGAACCTGGAATCAAGGTTTACATGTGGCGTAGCCTGCTTTCACTGGACTTCATTTTGTGAGGATGCACGTAAATGATTCAACGCCCATCTCCCCGTAGTTCTCATTCAGAAATCGTGTGTTACAACTTCAGCACTTGTGCACGTGCATGACGATAATAAAGAAACAGTCATAAGTAATCAGCATCCAGGCAATTAAACCTTAGCCAGCCTACCATCAAAACACACTCATAAACTAAAACTATTCTGGCGTGTTGTAGGTTGACTTGCAAAACCCAAGTAATTATATCGGACACAGACAAAAGTCTGTGATGAAAGTGTTTGTTACACGTGAACTGTGTGGAATTATTATCTTTATTTCTTCTATTTTACGTCAGTTCTTTTCCTGTTTGTGCGCAGAATTCAGCAATCACAGTTTTGTAGTGTAATTTTACCTTTTATGCGTTCCTATTGAGGAATATTTACAATTTCTTTACAGAATAAAAGCTGAAACCAATGCATTAGAAATGTGCTTAGACAAAAGCCGTCTGAGGAGGTGAACCGTTATTTGTTCTAAAAAAATCTGGCCTATCTATGCTGTGCTGCGCTTTAAGTGAACTTTTGAAGTACTGTCACCCTGTATTCTCTGAGCAGAAGATGTCAGTCCAGAATCCAAGAAAGAGAGAAAGAAAGAACGGAAAGAGAGAAGGGAGACCGTGGAGAAGGGTCCGGAAGAGGCGGGTAAGTTTCCGGTTCTGTGCGGTGCAGTTAGAAGATGTGAACACGCATTCTACTGAACACTGTTCTGTTTCATGTTTGAAATGTGTTTTCATCTGTGAAAAAGCAGGAAATAAGTCAAATTAGGGAGTGGAATGAATGGCAATGACGATGTAAACCTCGTCCAAAATGTATTACTCTTCAGAGAAAGTCAAGATTTGGACATATTCCAAACCTGACTAGCCAGACCACCCAGCCGTAACCTCTTGGCACCGGCTGGTCACTGAAGTTCCGAAACCTTACACTTTCTCTGGAGCCAGAGTTTCCAGTGTCCTGGGATCCCCTACTGCCGGAGAGAGAGAGGGAGAGAGAGAGAGAGAGATAGACAGAGAGACAAAGATATATATAGAGACAGATGGATATATATATATATACATGGAGAGACAGAGAGATATGAAAAGAGAGAGATGGAGAGAGATGTAGAGAGAAAGATAGAGAGAGAGAGAAAGAGAGAGAGAGGGAGAGAGAGAGGGAGAGAGAGAGGGGGGGGGGATGGAGAGCGAGATGCAAAGAGAGAGATGCAAAGAGAGGGATTGAAAGGGATTGAGAGAGATGGAGAGAGAGAGAGAGATAGATATGAGAGAGAGAGAGGGAGGAAGAGAGATATGACAGAGATGGGGAAAGAGCGAGAGATGGAGAAAGGGAGGGAGAGAGATGCAGAAAGATGGGAGAGATGGAGAAAGGGAGGGAGAGATGGAGAGAGACAAAGATGGAGAGAGAGGGAAATAGAGAGATAGATATAGAGGAATGGAAAGAAATAAGAGAGATGGAGATTAAATGGATAGAGATGGAGATTGAGAGAGATAGATATAGTGATAGAGAGAAAGGGAAAGAGAGATATATGAAAATAGATGGAGCGATGGAGATGGAGTGAGAGAGCGAGAGATAGGGGGGAGAGAGAGAGAGAGAGAGAGAGAGAGAGAACGAATGAACGAAATATTTATTGTTTAGGCCATGGCGGCCCATTACAATGGAAAGAAACGCGACGAAATAAACACAAACGCAAACAAAACAAAACTGGAATCCAGTTATGGACTGTCCGCAGTGCACGATTACTGGCAATGTTTGTCACACGATATCACCGAGCAGTTCGTACAAATCGCTAGTTTTTTGCTGCCCGCACGCTCCGCCCACGCGAACGACGGGCGCCATCACCATCCCTGTCTCGCCGTCTGGAGAGAGAGAGAGAGAGAGAGAGAGAGAGAGAGAGAGAGAGAGAGAGAGAGAGAGAGTGACGAAGCAAGCCTCAAGCAGCCCGGAAAGGAGTCAGAGAAATATGTCACTGCCGGCAATATCACTTTCATCGTCATCGTTGACATTATCATCGTTTCTTATTAAAAGATAAAACATACCGTCACTTCATAATTACATCCTTTGAGCAGGAACAGTCCTTCCAGAAAAAAAAGACAGTTGGAGAATTTCAGAAAGAACAGGAGGACTTGACTTTAGAAAGGGCAGACATTTCATGGTGTTTGTCCTCCAAACGTCGCCATATTTTAATGCGATTTCTCCACACAAGGCAATTCTTGGTGTGACAAGAAATAACCAGTGGTAAGGTGACACGGCTGCCGAAGTAACACTATTAAATGTCTTTTCTTCATGGAGAGATCACTACAGCAGAAGTAACACTATTAACTGTCCTTTCTTCATGGAGAGATCACTACAGCGGAAGTAACACTATTAACTGTCCTTTCTTCATGGAGAGATCACTACAGCGGAAGTAACACTATTAACTGTCCTTTCTTCATGGAGAGATCACTACAGCAGAAGTAACACTATTAACTGTCCTTTCTTCATGGAGAGATCACTACAGCAGAAGTAACACTATTAACTGTCCTTTCTTCATGGAGAGATCACTACAGCAGAAGTAACACTATTAACTGTCCTTTCTTCATGGAGAGATCACTACAGCGGAAGTAAGGAAGAGAGAGAAGGAGGGCTAGAAAGGAGCGAGAACCATTTCTTGGTAGCTTGGTAGGGGAGGAAGGAGAGAACGTAGATGATTCAATTTTCATCTCCCAGGGGTCCTCTTTCAAGAGATCGTGTGTTACAACTTCATCCCTTGTACTCACACATGTGCATGACAATGGCGATGGAAATTCAGTCACCATTCAGGCAAATAGATGTTAGCTAACCTAGCATTATTCTATGCTCATGCACTGAAATTGCTCTTAACTGGCCGAAGCATAATGTAGAATGAGTTGCCTTACTCAATTACTTACAAATGACCCAGACAAGTTCTGTGGGATTACCTTGTCTTTGCATCTCATTCGGATACTTTCATTTCACTTTCCTCCGGAAAATTAAGCAATCTGAGTTTTCAATTTGATTTTGTACATGCTCAAATGTTGGTGTATATCCAACCTCGCTTTCAGAATATAGGTTAAAACTGATATACTAAATGCACTTTTTGTTAAATTTAAATGAGAGTTCATTTATTTCTGTTAAAAAAATCTGACAACTTTTTTCTGTGCTTCAAGTGAACGTTTGAAATACTGTCATCCTGTATTTGTTTAGCAGAAAAAGTCAGTCCAGAATCCAAGAAAGAGAGAAAAAGAGAGCAGAAAGAGAGAAGGGAGACACTGGAGGAGGGCCCGGAAGAAGCGGGTAAGTTTCCGGTTCTGCGCATTGCAGTTAGAAGATGTGGGTAAACATTCTACTTTACAAACAAGGATGAGTCAAATGAAATCCTTAAACGTGTGATAAATATTCGCAACAGCGCTCAGTTGTTCTTTAAGTTGGCAACCTATTAAATTTTTTAAAGAGTGACCGACAGGTGGCAGCCCGATGTACAAACATTATACCATGGCGCAGCAGCGATGTTAAGATGGCTGCCCCACTTGCAATATGCACAAAGAGAAAAACCTTTCTGTCATTCGTTAGTTTTGTAAATTGAAGGGGTGAAACCATCGAAATTCACCAACAGATGAAAGCTCAAAACGACGATGCATGTCTGTCACCACATTATCTCCTGCTCAAGTCTTTATCGAGGAAGTCATCATCTCCAATTTCAAAGCGCTGCAAAATCTGTTGACTGCGCGTTAGCGTGTCACTCTTTTAAAATCCGCAGTCACCGAGTCAGTCATGTGTAGCACCGAAGAAGCCGGTGGAGGCTCTGCAAACGCCACGCGTGAGTTGCTGCTACTTTTCATGGCTGAGGGCGGTGTTAGCTCTTCTTCATCACTTCTTCTTTGATGGCGGCGCAGCTGCCGCGGATGGTAAACAAAGACACTCTGAGGCCCAGGGAGGAGTGACGAGGGACCAGATGCCACCACGTATTTTCTGCGGTCTCTTTATCGTAGGAAAAGCTTCCTTTAAACGGGCCACGCTAGTGGACTCATCCGAGGTGAGGGGTGTGGACAGCTGGCCAAGCTGGCGGGCTATATAAGCTAGCAAGCAGCAGCATCAAAGTGGCTGGCGATTGAAGTTATTTTTTTAGCGAATTCGCAGTGATACATACAAAGAAGGACAAAATAATCTGACGAATCGGGCACACACACACACACACACACAAACACACACACACACACACACACACACACACACACACACACACACACACACACACACCAACACACACACACACACATACACAAAAAAACACGTAAAACTGCAGCCAATCATATGGTTAGTCGCGCCACTTTGTGTTTCCCGCCAGCTTGGCTGTCTTTCTCACACCCCTCTCCTCAGACGAGTCCACTAGTGTGGCCCGCCTGCTTGGCTGTCTTACCCACACCCCTGTGCTCAGACGAGTCCACTAGTGTGGCCCGCCTGCTTGGCTGTCTTACCCACACCCCTCTTCTCGGACGAGTCCACTAGTGTGGCCCGCCTGCTTGGCTGTCTTTCCTACACCCCTCTTCTCGGACGAGTCCACTAGTGTGGCCCGTTTTTGGAAGTTTTTCCGTAGTGAGGTCTTCAGGTTGACTTTTGAAGGATAAATTGACGCGTTCAGATTTCCCTGAAAGGCTTTCATTGAAGACAAAAGCAATAATTGAATTTGAATTATGTTATATGCTCACGTAGTGTTGACGAATAACAACATTAGCATCGACCACTTGATAGTTCCGCTGCCATCTTGGAGATGGCGCATGCGCAATACGCACTGACCCGTTCCGAGTGTAAAAAAATGATCTATGTGCGTAAATGAGTACGTATTCGATGAAAACTTACGATGCACCTTCCTCTCTGTGTGACTGCGTTTGAGTTGGTTCAACGTCTACCACATGCCAAAACACAACCGAAAACACAATTTTTACAGGAATGTTCCCTCCCTTCCATCTGCCTTTAACATAAAGATCTCATGGTCATCGTACTCTAAATCAGATGTAGGTCGTTAGAGACGGCTTACCGCTCGATCGCTCGCTAGGCGAGCCCATAAGTGCACTCTTGAACGACTTGTCATCACCGAGCGCTAGCCCAGATGCCTTCCGCGATGCCTTCTCGTCGTCGCGGAGTGCGCCTATTAATCAAATGAGTAAACCAGCAGCTGCAGACTGATCGTTTCTTGTGGAAACTAATAAAACACGTTGTGTTACTGCTGTGCGTTAAGGGTCGGCACCGCTTGAATAGAAAATTATCCCTCCAGGTTTACTGGAGGTCCTACAGACTTTATCCTTCCAGGTTTACTGGAGGTCCTACAGACTTTATCTGTGTGTGTGTCTGTCTGTCTGTCTGTCTGTCTGTCTGTCTGTCTGTCTGTCTGTCTGTCTGTCTGTCTGTCTGTCTGTCTGTCTGTCTGTCTGTCTGTCTGTCTGTCTGTCTGTCTGTCTGTCTGTCTGTCTGTCTGTCTGTCTGTCTGTCTGTCTGTCTGTCTGTCTGTCTGTCTGTCTGTCTGTCTGTCTGTCCCGACTTCACGACTTATATCTCAAAAACTACTGGACGGATTTCCTTGAGATTTTGCTGACTAACTGGAAGTTAGGTCCGATTGAATGTATCAAATTTTCAGAATCGAGGTTTGAAGAGAAAAAGGTTTTTTAAGGTTGTACACTCCAGAGCGCCTCCCCAAATACGCGATTCATGGAATGGCGAAATTGCGTAATGTGTGACGTCATCAACAACGTGACGTCATTTGCGAGTAGAGTTTTGATAAGGATGAATTTTGAGAACATAGGTGAAAGGATAAAGAAGGATTTTTGACTCACATGCGAAGCAAAAGTGAGTCTATGTACTCACCCGTTTCATCCGTTCGGGCGTCCGGGCGTCCGGGCGTCCGGGCGTCCGGGAGTCCGGGCGTCCGGGCGTCCGGGTGTCCGAAAACTTTAACGTTGGACTTTTCTCAGAGACTATTAGGTCTATCAATACCAAATGTGGCATGGATGTGTATAATGACAAGGCCTCAAAAAACATACACAGTGACTTGACTTTGCTTCAAGGTCAAGGTCGCAGGGGCCATACATATTGTCTAAAAAACAGCCATATTTTACATTTTCTCAATTTTCTCTAAAGTATTTGAGATTGGATACTTCACCTATATATGGTATATAGGGCAAAGTAATCCCTATCTTTTGATACCAGTTTGGTTGACCTTGTTTCAGGGTCAAGGTCACAGGAACTCTTTAAAGTTGGATTGCATACATATTTTGAAGTAACCTTGACCCTGAACTATGTAAGATAACTGTTTCAAACTTAATAATTATGTGGGGCATTATGTTATACTTTCATCATGAGACACATTTGGTCACATATCATCAAGGTCAAGGTCCTTTTGACCCTTATGAAATGTGACCAAAATGGGGTAGTGAACCACTAAAAGTGACCATATCTCATGGTAGAAAGTGCCATTGTGCTTCCTATGTCTTGAATTAACAGCTTTGTGTTGCATGACCTTGGATGACCTTGACCTTGGTTCAAGGTCACATGTATTTTGGTAGGAAAAATGTGTAAAGCATTTCTTAGTGTATGATGTCATTGCTAGGTTTAGTTGTTTGACCTTGACCTTGAAGGTCACCTGAATGTCAAGGTCATGTAAATATCAAGATCATGTAAAGGTCAAGGTCAATCATGTGAGTCGTATGGGCTTTGCCCTTCTTTTTTCATTTGTGTGTTGTAAGTACTCAGTGATGTGAACGATCATTGCTTTTTTTACTCACATGCGAAGCAAAAGTGAGTCTATGTACTCACCCATTTCGTCCGTCAGGGCGTCCGAAAACTTTAACGTTGGATTTTTCTCGGAGACTATTATATCTATCAATACCAAATGTGGCATGATGGTGTATGATGACAAGGCCTCAAAAAACATACATAGTGACTTGTCCTTGCTTCAAGGTCAAGGTCGCAGGGGCCATAAATGTAGTCTGAAAAACAGTCATTTTTCACATTTTCTCAATTTCCTCTGAAGTGTTTGAGATTGGATACCTCACCTATATATGGTATATAGGGCAATGTAATCCCTATCTTTTGATACTAGTTTGGTTGACCTTGCTTCAAGGTCAAGGTCACAGGAGCTCTTCAAAGTTGGATTGTATACATATTTTGAAGTGACCTTGACCCTGAACTATGGAAGATAACTGTTTCAAACTTAATAATTTTGTGGGACACATGTTATACATTGATCATGAGACACATTTGGTCACATATCATCAAGGTCAAGGTCACTTTGACCCTTATGAAATGTGACCAAAATGGGGTAGTGAACCACTAAAAGTGACCATATCTCATGGTAGAAAGTGCCAATAAGCACCATTGTGCTTCCTATGTCTTGAATTAAAAGCTTTGTGTTGCATGATCTTGGATGACCTTGAACTTGGGTCAAGGTCACATGTATTTTGGTAGGAAAATGTGTAAAGCATTTCTTAGTGTATGATGTCATTGGTAGGTTTAGTTGTTTGACCTTGACCTTGAACCTTGACCTTGAAGGTCACCTGAAGGTCAAGGTCATATAAATGTCAAGGTCAAGCATGTGAGTCGTAAGGGCTTTGCCCTTCTTGTTTACGATGCAAGTGGTCAATTGATGAAATGGCGCCCCACTTCACAGCCACGTCTCTTTCTCGCTGTATCTCGCGTGGTAACAGTTGCAAGCGCCAAAATGGCTTCCGAATGAACGCCGACTAACTCGTTGCATTGTATTCTGGACAGCATTTGTGTCTCATTTTTGCCAGACAGTGAGAAGATTTCTCAGACTGTGATAGACAGGGGTATGAATAAATACTACTCATGTTATTTAGACGAAATTAAGATCTATTACCAAGCGAATTAAACGGTAGAGGTGACAGCTCGGTGCTTCACCCTTCAGATCAATGTGGGAAAAATTAAGCAGCACATTATCATTTATGTATCGACTTTCTTTCCATCTTGACGCTGCTAAGCAGAAGATCAACCATCCTCATTGCTCGTGCAAGGCTGGGTAAGTGTTGTTGGTTTTTAATCATGTATCTGTTACGTGTTTGATGGAGTAAGCTAAGCTCGTATTCCAAAATTTTATAACCTACACTTGAAGTCTTGTGTGTGGAGCCAAAAAGCTTCCACAACTGTCCTTCGCACTGACTGTCCTATGCGCGGACTGTCCTTTGCATTAACTGTCCTTCACACTGACTGTTCTATGCACTGACTGTCCGATGCACTGACTGTCCTATGCACTTTCACACTGACCAGTGCACAGAATGACCGGCATGTGTCCGAAGCACTGGTGAGCGCGACATGTCAGTGTGAAGGACAGTTATTGCAAAGGACGGTCAGTGCAAAGGACAGTCCGTGCAAAGGTCAGTCATTGCGAAGGACAGTTGCGCAAGCTTTTTGGCTCCACACACAACACTTCAAGAGTAGGTTCTACAATTTTAGAATGCGAGCTTAGGTTACTCCATCAAATTAAACACGTAACAGATAAATGATTAAAAAAAAACACTTATACAGCCTTGCACGAGCAATGAGCAGAAGTAATGTTAAATTTCAAATGCAGATCTGAGACTCACCCCCGCACAGACTCCTTTGCTTTTATTCAGCCGGTTAAGATTTAGCTGCTCGTGTGGCCACGGAAAAGAACGTTATATATGCTTTACAAGCACTCCGCCACATCAATTCTCTCTCAGCTGGTAGAGCGTTTGTCTCTTGGTCATGCATGACCAGGTTCGATTCTGCGCTGAAACTTTTTTTTCTTCTCTTTTTTCAAGAGGTTGTGGGTTCAAATCCGACCTGGTTTTTTGTGTTTGTGTGTGTGTGTGTGTGTGTGTGTGTGTGTGTTTGTGGTTTTTTCCCCCTCTTTTCTCGAGAGGTTGCGGGTTCGAACCCGATCTTTTTTATGCCAAAACCTGGAGGTTCAGCGCCAGCGGTTTTTTTTGTCAAAGCGACCGTGCTGACTTGGTCTCAGCAAGAATTTCTCAATACTCACATCAAGGGAGGTTACACAACAAACTAGGGGTCAATGTAAGATATAGAGTTGCCTCCCATCGAATTTGTTAGACACCTTTCGTAGACATTTTTGCGCACATCTTGCCTGGTAAATATTTCAGAGCAGTTATTCTTAAAAATGAAAAGAAAATAACAATATCAGCCTAACTTCTTGTAACGTCTCGCATGGGCTGAGTAATAGACACAAATGGAAACGTGTGCCACAGCGCATATTTGTGACGGCAACTTTTTTTGTTCCCCGAAGGCGGTCATTTTGGACGTACACGCATAGCTTATTCGCCGCGGGCTATCAAGCGCTCGATATCACTAGCATATACATGTAGGTCGTTCAATAATCATGAATCTGCTTTGTATTTAAAATTTTCTTTTTTGGATGTGTTGAAGGAAGTAAAACTTTCATAGGCTAGAAATCTAGCTCTCGCTGGTCAGTGAGGAACTCAAAGAAGCGATCTTGTACAATGGTTAGGACGGCCGGGTGTTTGCTAGGTCACTCGAGGAGTTTATCTATCACTCGATCGAAACCGTAATCGAAGCAGTGTCAACTGTTAATGTGGCCCATCTCTGAATGTTGAAGATCTTTTAACATGCACTGATTGGAATGCCGAATATAAATTGACAGTCGGTAAAATCGATGGGCGCTAGTGATTTCATTAGAACATTTTGTTCATCAATAAAGTAACTTTGAAATACTAATGAAGATACACACATTTAGACACACATTCACACACACGAACATGTAAAAAAACACACACACACACACACACACACACACACACACACACACACACACACACACACACACACACATATGACCGAAAATAAACACACATATATAAATTTAGACAAGGCACAAACGAACAACACAATTGACTGGTTTCAGGTGAAGAGGGTTCCAAGAAGAAGAAGAAACGCAAGAAGAAAGCAGAGGGTGATGACGTCACTGCTCCAGAGGGTGTGCCAGAAAGTCCGGCTGAAGGTGAGACTATAGGAACAATTAACTGCACGCAGCGCTTAGCTTACTCTAGCAGTGAAATATTTCCAATGATCTTGTCAGTTTCTGTAAACTTCAACCAAGATTTAAACAAGAACATCGAATATAATGTCTAAAACAAGACGTGGACCCAAACTGTTCTTTATAATAGCCCATCTGCGTAAGAACACACACACACACACACACACACACACACACACACACACACGCGCGCGCGCGCGCGCACACACACACACACACACACACATATATATATACACACACAAAGCGAGAGAGAGAGAGAGAGAGAGAGAGAGAGAGAAAGAGAGAGAGAGAGTGATAGAGAGAGAGAGAGATAGAGAGAGAGGGAGAGAGAGAGAGAGAGAGGTCTAAGCAAAACACATATCCACAGATGGAATTCACATGAAGAGCACAATTTATATTTTGCAGGTGAAGAGTCTGCCAAGCCAGCAGAGGAAGGTGACGTAACTGCTCCAGAGGGTGAGTTGAAAAGAGGAACAGAAGGTGAGACTGTAGGAAGAAGGTAGAATACACAACGTATACAAGAAATTAATAGCTATATATATGCACTTTCACAAAAGCGCCTAAATCATGAAGTTTTAAACACAAACTGTTCACCGATGCTGACCCTATTACACACTCTCCTGGAATCATTGAAACACATACAAACTCGCACACATACACACACAAATATTCCCAAACAACCAAACACACACACACTCACACACACACACACATACATACACACACACAGAGCGACAGAGAGAGAGAGAGAGAGAGAGAGAGAAATACAAGCAAAACACATATCCACAGATGGAATTCACAGGAAGAGCACAATTGCTATTTTGCAGGTGAAGAGTCTGCCAAGCCAGAAGAGGAAGGTGACGTCACTGCTGCAGAGGGTGAGTTGAAAGGGGGAACAGAAGGTGAGACTGTAGGAAGAAGGTAGAAGACACAACGTATACAAGAAATTAATAGCTATAGTCTTGCACTTTCATAAAAGCGTCCAAAGTATGAAGTTTTAAACACAAACTGTTCACCGATGCTGACCCTCATACGCACTCTCCTGGAATCATTGAAACACATACAAACTCGCACACATACACACACAAATATTCCCAAACAACCAAACACACACACACACACACACACACACACACACACACACACACACACACACACACACACACACACACACACAGATGAAATAATAGAAACATAATGTTGCAAGAATAATCGACAATTCATTAAAGCAAATATGCAGATACACGTATATATATATCCCACATACCAACTAAACATACAAACGTACTGATGCACACATATGTACATACATACATACACATAAACACATGTAAATACATACAAACACACAAAGACGCACACAGCTATGTAAATATCCTCACAAACACATGACTGCACATACAAAACTAGATATAAATGTACATGTCACACAAACGAACAACACAATGGACTGGTTTCAGGTGAAGACGGTTCCAAGAAGAAGAAAAAACGCAAGAAGGAAGCAGAGGGTGATGACGTCACTACTGCAGAGGGTAAGCCAGAGCGTCCGGCAGAAGGTGAGACTGTAGGAACAAAATATTGGACACGACGTATAAACTACTTCAGTAGTGATACTACTTCTAATGATCTTGTCAGTTTCTGTCAATTTCAACCTAGATTTGCTAATGAACATGAAATATGATATTTCAGACACAAGACATCGACTCCAACTCTGCCTCATGATCATATATCTGCACACACACACACACACACACATACACACACACACACACACACACACACACATATATATATATACACACACACAGAGCGAGAGAGAAAGAGAGACAGAGAGAGAGAGAGAGACAGAGAGAGAGAGAGAGAGAGAGAGAGAGAGAGAGACAGAGAGAGAGAGAACTTGAACTTGAACTTGAACAAATTTATTGTGTGGAGGCCACCGGCCCATTACACATGATTTTAAATGCAAAACGCGGAGAAACACGAAGAAAGAGTTCATCAACACTGGCATCCAGCATTGGTTGGAACGAAATGCACGGAAAACAGTCAGTCACTGTGTTGTATGCATCAATGGAATTCACTTTTCCCGTGCTTTTCGTGAGAGCAGCTGTCGCGGCGGCGGCCTTCCTGGCTCTCTGGCAACTCTGTGACGCCGGGGAACAGCTGATCTGGGACGGCCCGGATGACCGTAGATTCCTCGAGCCTCCGTCGACGATGGCTGTAGGATGGCATTCCGCACTGGCCCACGATCCTCCATGCGATCAGCAGATGACGACCGGAGGGATAGTGTGCGATCTGTCCCTTTTTCGGCACCGCCAGACTCCTTTTCGCTCGTCGGAGCACCGCCCCCTCCCCTGCAGCTGTCAAAGCAGTCCTTCATCATCTCCTTAAACTTCTGTCCCAAATCAAATCTGAAGTTTTCAAAATCTTCTAGGGTAGCCTCCCTGTTGGATGAAATTGGTGAAGCACTGGCAGTCTCGATAGTCTCTGTGTTCACATGAGGGACAAACGAAGCTTGAGCGGGAACATCTGGGATGGAGGATGAGGCTTCTGCTATGTTGTCACTCCTGCAACTTGTGGGGTCAAAGGTCAAGGCTTTCGTAGCGTCATAGCTTGGTCGTGCACTGGCACGGGAATCTCGTGCAACATCAGGAGCGACAACGGAGGAATTTGCGACATATATATCAGCGGAATTCAAGGTTGAAAAATGGTCATTCTGCCTCTGCTCACCCTTTCTTCTGTGATTTTCTGCCCGCTGCTGGTCTCGTCGCCGCTGAGCAGGTGTTTTCCTTCTCCAGAAACCGCCCATGGTGCTTGTTAACAATGGCCGACCATCACTATGCATGAATCGTAGGACAACTACAGTGTTTCCGCCTTCCCCGTCCACCTTCCATGAAGTAAGCGCCTCAGTCGTAAGCAGAGAAGTTAGCAGAGTCTCCAGGGCAGCTGGTAGTCCAGCGACTGGCATGGTGACTTTCTGTTACGGAGAAACGCTCGAGCAGGCCAGAGCTGACGGGAACACGTCTTACCGGCGCGAGGGCTAGCCGCTGAGTGAGAGAGAGAGAGGGAGAGAGAGAGAGAGAGAGAGAGAGAGAGAGAGAGTGAAATCTAAGCAAAACACATATCCACAGATGGAATTCACAGGAAGAGCACAATTGCTATTTTGCAGGTGAAGAGTCTGCCAAGCCAGCAGAGGAAGGTGACGTCACTGCTCCAGAGGGTGAGTTGAAAGGGGGAACAGAAGGTGAGACTGTAGGAAGAAGGTAGAAGACACAACGTATACAAGAAATGAATAGCTATAGACTTGCACTTTCATAAAAGCGCCTAAAGTATGAAGTTTTAAACACAAACTGTTCACCGATGCTGACCCTCATACGCACTCTCCTGGAATCATTGAAACACATACAAACTCGCACACATACACACACAAATATTCCCAAACAACCAAACACACACACACACACACACACACACACACACACACACACACACACACACACACACACACACACACACACACACACACAGATGAAATAATAGAAACATAATGTTGCAAGAACAATCGACAATTCATTAAAGCAAATATGCAGATACACGTATATATATCCCACATACCAACTAAACATACAAACGTACTGATTCACACATATGTACATACATACATACACTTAAACACATGTAAATACATACAAACACACAAAGACGCACACAGCTATGTAAATATCCTCACAAACACATGACTGCACATACAAAAATAGATATAAATGTACATGTCACACAAACGAACAACACAATGGACTGGTTTCAGGTGAAGACGGTTCCAAGAAGAAGAAAAAACGCAAGAAGGAAGCAGAGGGTGATGACGTCACTACTGCAGAGGGTAAGCCAGAGCGTCCGGCAGAAGGTGAGACTGTAGGAACAAAATATTGGACACGACGTATAAACTACTTCAGTAGTGATACTACTTCTAATGATCTTGTCAGTTTCTGTCAATTTCAACCTAGATTTGCTAATGAACATGAAATATGATAATTCAGACACAAGACATCGACTCCAACTCTGCCTCATGATCACAAATCTGCACACACACACACACACACACACATACACACACACACACACACACACACACACACACACACACACACACAGAGGAGAGAGAGAGAGAGAGAGAGAGAGATAGAGAGAAATACAAGCAAAACACATATCCACAGATGGAATTCACAGGAAGAGCACAATTGCTATTTTGCAGGTGAAGAGTCTGCCAAGCCAGCAGAGGAAGGTGACGTCACTGCTGCAGAGGGTGAGTTGAAAGGGGGAACATAAGGTGAGACTGTAGGAAGAAGGTAGAAGACACAACGTATACAAGAAAGTAATAGCTATAGTCTTGCACTTTCATAAAAGCGTCTAAAGTATGAAGTTTTAAACACAAACTGTTCACCGATGCTGACCCTCATACGCACTCTCCTGGAATCATTGAAACACATACAAACTCGCACACATACACACACAAGTATTCCCAAACAACCAAACACACACACACACACACACACACACACACACACACACACACACACACACACACACACACACACACACACACACAGATGAAATAATAGAAACATAATGTTTCAAGACTAATCGACAATTCATTAAAGCAAATATGCACATACACGTATATATATCCCACATACCAACTAAACATACAAACATACATATGCACACATATGTACATACATACATACACATAAACACATGTAAATACATACAAACACACAAAGACGCCCACAGCTATGTAAATATCCTCACAAACACATGACTGCACATACAAAAATAGATTACATGTCACACAAACGAACAGCACAATGGACTGGTTTCAGGTGAAGACGGTTCCAAGAAGAAGAAAAAACGCAAGAAGGAAGCAGAGGGTGATGACGTCACTACTGCAGAGGGTAAGCCAGAGCGTCCGGCAGAAGGTGAGACTGTAGGAACAAAATATTGGACACGACGTATAAACTACTTCAGTAGTGATACTACTTCTAATGATCTTGTCAGTTTCTGTCAATTTCAACCTAGATTTGCTAATGAACATGAAATATGATAATTCAGACACAAGACATCGACTCCAACTCTGCCTCATGATCACAAATCTGCACACACACACACACACACACACACACATACACACACACACACACACACACACACACATATATATATATATACACACACACAGAGCGAGAGAGAAAGAGAGACAGAGAGAGAGAGAGAGAGACAGAGAGAGAGAGAGAGAGAGAGAGAGAGAGAGAGAGAGAGAGAGAGAGAGAGAGAGAGAGAGAGAACTTGAACTTGAACTTGAACAAATTTATTGTGTGGAGGCCACCGGCCCATTACACATGATTTTAAATGCAAAACGCGGAGAAACACGAAGAAAGAGTTCATCAACACTGGCATCCAGCATTGGTTGGAACGAAATGCACGGAAAACAGTCAGTCACTGTGTTGTATGCATCAATGGAATTCACTTTTCCCGTGCTTTTCGTGAGAGCAGCTGTCGCGGCGGCGGCCTTCCTGGCTCTCTGGCAACTCTGTGACGCCGGGGAACAGCTGATCTGGGACGGCCCGGATGACCGTAGATTCCTCGAGCCTCCGTCGACGATGGCTGTAGGATGGCATTCCGCACTGGCCCACGATCCTCCATGCGATCAGCAGATGACGACCGGAGGGATAGTGTGCGATCTGTCCCTTTTTCGGCACCGCCAGACTCCTTTTCGCTCGTCGGAGCACCGCCCCCTCCCCTGCAGCTGTCAAAGCAGTCCTTCATCATCTCCTTAAACTTCTGTCCCAAATCAAATCTGAAGTTTTCAAAATCTTCTAGGGTAGCCTCCCTGTTGGATGAAATTGGTGAAGCACTGGCAGTCTCGATAGTCTCTGTGTTCACATGAGGGACAAACGAAGCTTGAGCGGGAACATCTGGGATGGAGGATGAGGCTTCTGCTATGTTGTCACTCCTGCAACTTGTGGGGTCAAAGGTCAAGGCTTTCGTAGCGTCATAGCTTGGTCGTGCACTGGCACGGGAATCTCGTGCAACATCAGGAGCGACAACGGAGGAATTTGCGACATATATATCAGCGGAATTCAAGGTTGAAAAATGGTCATTCTGCCTCTGCTCACCCTTTCTTCTGTGATTTTCTGCCCGCTGCTGGTCTCGTCGCCGCTGAGCAGGTGTTTTCCTTCTCCAGAAACCGCCCATGGTGCTTGTTAACAATGGCCGACCATCACTATGCATGAATCGTAGGACAACTACAGTGTTTCCGCCTTCCCCGTCCACCTTCCATGAAGTAAGCGCCTCAGTCGTAAGCAGAGAAGTTAGCAGAGTCTCCAGGGCAGCTGGTAGTCCAGCGACTGGCATGGTGACTTTCTGTTACGGAGAAACGCTCGAGCAGGCCAGAGCTGACGGGAACACGTCTTACCGGCGCGAGGGCTAGCCGCTGAGTGAGGAGAGAGAGAGAGAGAGAGAGAGAGAGAGAGAGAGAGAGAGAGAGAGAGAGAGAGAGTAAAATCTAAGCAAAACACATATCCACAGATGGAATTCACAGGAAGAGCACAATTGCTATTTTGCAGGTGAAGAGTCTGCCAAGCCAGCAGAGGAAGGTGACGTCACTGCTCCAGAGGGTGAGTTGAAAGGGGGAACAGAAGGTGAGACTGTAGGAAGAAGGTAGAAGACACAACGTATACAAGAAATAATAGCTATAGACTTGCACTTTCATAAAAGCGCCTAAAGTATGAAGTTTTAAACACAAACTGTTCACCGATGCTGACCCTCATACGCACTCTCCTGGAATCATTGAAACACATACAAACTCGCACACATACACACACAAATATTCCCAAACAACCAAACACACACACACACACACACACACACACACACACACACACACACACACACACACACACACACACACACACACACACACACAGATGAAATAATAGAAACATAATGTTGCAAGAACAATCGACAATTCATTAAAGCAAATATGCAGATACACGTATATATATCCCACATACCAACTAAACATACAAACGTACTGATTCACACATATGTACATACATACATACACATAAACACATGTAAATACATACAAACACACAAAGACGCACACAGCTATGTAAATACAGTACACAGTACACAGTAATTTATTGCGCCAAGTGACATCATTTAAAAAACGAGCACGAGGAAAACTAAGTGATGAAGGCTAAAAAAGAAACAAAACAAAAAGCCAAACACACGCATCGCTTACACACCCTAACACGCCGTTTATGCAAAAAACATGGACATTTCCCGATGTACCTCACTCACGCAGCTGCACACAGACAAGAGATAAGACTGCACCTGAAACCAAAGGATTAACTGGTAAATGGGGCAATAGACAATGAACAATTAAAGTTACTATTTAAGAACTGTTGACAAAAGAGGAACAAACTAAGATGATACACCCACCCACCCACCCCCCTTTTAAGTGACAATAAATAATACATATGAACAGAGACAAGACCACTAAGACGTACCCCCCCACCCCCCCACCCCCATCCCACCCCCCGTCACCACACAAAAGAATACAATAGAACAATACAAAAACAACCCTGCGCAACTACAAGAAGACCAACCCTTCCCCACCCCCACCCCCTCCCCCACCCCTCCCCCCACCCCCAACCACACTCAGAAGCAGTCCATATAACCCAGAGGAAGCACAAAAGAGAAAGTGGCACTGTCATAGATGTGGAGAAGTGTGTGCGCACCGCCGACAGGATCAGCGGCGGCAAAGCTGCCTGGGGAGGTTCTGGACAGCGTTGAGCTCCGTCACCGCCGTGGGAAAGAACGAGTTCTGAAAACGGCATGTGCGCGTTTTGAGGGACCTGAAACGACGGCAGAGGGAAGGAGCTGGAAGAGGGAGCAAACGTACTGATTCACACATATGTACATACATACATACACTTAAACACATGTAAATACATACAAACACACAAAGACGCACACAGCTATGTAAATATCCTCACAAACACATGACTGCACATACAAAAACAGATATAAATGTACATGTCACACAAACGAACAACACAATGGACTGGTTTCAGGTGAAGACGGTTCCAAGAAGAAGAAAAAACGCAAGAAGGAAGCAGAGGGTGATGACGTCACTACTGCAGAGGGTAAGCCAGAGCGTCCGGCAGAAGGTGAGACTGTAGGAACAAAATATTGGACACGACGTATAAACTACTTCAGTAGTGATACTACTTCTAATGATCTTGTCAGTTTCTGTCAATTTCAACCTAGATTTGCTAATGAACATGAAATATGATAATTCAGACACAAGACATCGACTCCAACTCTGCCTCATGATCACAAATCTGCACACACACACACACACACACACACACACACACACACACACACACACATACACACGCACATATACACACACACAGAGCGAGAGAGAGAGAGAGAGAGAGAGAGAGAGAGAGAAACTGTTCACCGATGCTGACCCTCATACGCACTCTCCTGGAATCATTGAAACACATACAAACTCGCACACATACACACACAAATATTCCCAAACAACCAAACACACACACACACACACACACACACACACACACACACACACACACACACACACACACACACACAGATGAAATAATAGAAACATAATGTTGCAAGAATAATCGACAATTCATTAAAGCAAATATGCAGATACACGTATATATATCCACATACCAACTAAACATACAAACGTACTGATTCACACATATGTACATACATACATACACATAAACACATGTAAATACATACAAACACACAAAGACGCACACAGCTATGTAAATATCCTCACAAACACATGACTGCACATACAAAAATAGATATAAATGTACATGTCACACAAACGAACAACACAATGGACTGGTTTCAGGTGAAGACGGTTCCAAGAAGAAGAAAAAACGCAAGAAGGAAGCAGAGGGTG
>JAWQFJ010009348.1:5000-17500 GCA_034096865.1 Theodoxus fluviatilis | reverse complement strand
TATGTTTTGTAAAAACGTATTATTCAAAAGTTACAAGATGCAACACATACAGGCAATGCAAAAACAGTTGCTTGTGGGGACATGATGTATAAATACAGTCACAGTGGCGTTGCTCGATCACTCCCTCTAGCCTGGAGGCGCTCGGGTTGGTCTCCATACCAGCGGAACACTGTGCGGTCTCTAAGATTGACCACATACATCGACAAAAATCCCGACAACTAGGAAGGGAGCCCTGCGTTTTCTGGTGAGAAATGTGTCTCTTTACAAGAAGTACATGTATAAGAAACAGCAGCTCGAGAGACCTGCTGTATAGACCATCTCATGCTCCGCCCAACACTCTTCCGGCACCCACCTAGCTCTGTAATTTGATTAAATGTAAAGATGTCCCTTTGTCTCCATCTCCTCACTATTTCATGGCCCCAAACTCACACGAGGTACATGGATATTGTACAGGTCTCTCCACTCACCTGGTCCACGCCATATTCTGTTCGTTCTCGATTCTCCAAAATACGTGTGGACAAAACAGGCTGCAGTCTCACGACCAGAATCTCAAAACACTTGACACACGTTCGCCACAATTGAGACAAACCGGTTGCGTCACCAGTTTAACATCCTGGTTACTCCGTGCCAGACTTGGGCCTTTTAGGTTTAGGGAAAATGTTTTCTATCAATCTATGTATATGCCCAAAACGACATGGATGATGGAGGCTTATATTATTGTAAAATTTGGCACTATAAAACCTCTTGACCTTAACAAAATGTGAGGCTCCTGATATAATCACTTGATTTATTTCTTTTCTCTTTGTATTCAAGTCAACCAGTACCTGCTCGTGGAGTGAATTTACTGTAAAAAGTATTCAACCCCAGACCAAGAGAGACTTGAGACGACACCAGCTGACACGTGTTGTATAAGGCAAGTGCCCCGGAGCGCCCTGACCCACTTCCCCTCGCCTCTATTGCAACGTGAACCAGAGCGCCCAGACCCACTTTCGCTCGCCTCTAATGCAACATGAACCAGAGCGCCCTGACCCACTTTTCCTCGCCTCTCATGCAACATGAACCAGGGCGCCCTGACCCACTTCCCCTTGCCTCTATTGCAACGTGAACCAGAGCGCCCAGACCCACTTCCCCTCGCCTCTAATGCAACATGAACCAGGGCGCCCCGGAGCGCTCTGACCCACTTCCCCTCGCCTCTAATGCAACATGAACCAGAGCGCCCTGACCCACTTCCTCTCGCCTTTCATGCAACATGAACCAGAGCGCCCTGACCCACTTCCCCTTGCCTTTCATGCAACATGAACCAGAGCGCCCTGACCCACTTCCCTTCGCCTCTAATGCAACATGAACCAGAGCGCCCTGACCCACTTCCCCTTGCCTCTATTGCAACGTGAACCAGAGCGCCCAGACCCACTTCCCCTCGCCTCTAATGCAACCTGAACCAGAGCGCCCTGACCCACTTCCCCTCGCCTCTAATGCAACATGAACCAGAGCGCCCTGACCCACTTCCCCTTGCCTCTAATGCAACCTGAACCAGGGCGCCCTGACCCACTTCCCCTTGCCTTTCATGCAACATGAACCAGAGCGCCCTGACCCACTTCCCCTCGCCTCTAATGCAACCTGAACCAGAGCGCCCTGCTCCACTTCCCCTCGCCTCTAATGCAACCTGAACCAGGGCGCCCTGACCCACTTCCCCTTGCCTCTAATGCAATATGAACCAGGGCGCCCTGACCCACTTCCTCTCGCCTCTATTGCAACCTGAACCAGAGCGCCCTGACCCACTTCCTCTCGTCTCTAATGCAACCTGAACCAGGGCGCCCTGACCCACTTCCCCTTGCCTCTAATGCAATATGAACCAGGGCGCCCTGACCCACTTCCTGTCGCCTCTATTGCAACATGAGCCAGGGCGCCCTGACCCACTTCCCCTCGCCTCTATTGCAACATGAGCCAGGGCGCCCTGACCCACTTCCCCTCGCCTCTAATGCAATATGAACCAGGGCGCCCTGACCCACTTCCTGTCGCCTCTATTGCAACATGAGCCAGGGCGCCCTGACCCACTTCCCCTCGCCTCTAATGCAATATGAACCAGGGCGCCCTGACCCACTTCCTGTCGCCTCTATTGCAACATGAGCCAGGGCGCCCTGACCCACTTCCCCTCGCCTCTAATGCAACATGAACCAGGGCGCCCTGACCCACTTCCCCTCGCCTCTAATGCAACATGAACCAGGGCGCCCTGACCCACTTCCCCTTGCCTTTCATGCAACATGAACCAGAGCGCCCTGACCCACTTCCCCTCGCCTCTAATGCAACCTGAACCAGAGCGCCCTGACCCACTTCCTCTCGTCTCTAATGCAACATGAACCAGAGCGCCCTGACCCACTTCCTCTCGCCTTTCATGCAACATGAACCAGAGCGCCCTGACCCACTTCCCCTTGCCTTTCATGCAACATGAACCAGAGCGCCCTGACACACTTTCCCTCGCCTCTAATGCAATATGAACCAGGGCGCCCTGACCCACTTCCTCTCGCCTCTAATGCAACATGAACCAGAGCGCCCTGACCCACTTCCTCTCGCCTTTCATGCAACATGAACCAGAGCGCCGTGACCCACTTCCCCTTGCCTTTCATGCAACATGAACCAGAGCGCCCTGACACACTTTCCCTCGCCTCTAATGCAACATGAACCAGAGCGCCCTGACCCACTTCCTCTCGCCTTTCATGCAACATGAACCAGAGCGCCCTGACCCACTTCCCCTTGCCTTTCATGCAACATGAACCAGAGCGCCCTGACACACTTTCCCTCGCCTCTAATGCAACCTGAACCAGGGCGCCCTGACCCACTTCCCCTTGCCTCTAATGCAATATGAACCAGGGCGCCCTGACCCACTTCCTCTCGCCTCTATTGCAACCTGAACCAGAGCGCCCTGACCCACTTCCCCTTGCCTTTCATGCAACATGAACCAGAGCGCCCTGACACACTTTCCCTCGCCTCTAATGCAACCTGAACCAGGGCGCCCTGACCCACTTCCCCTCGCCTCTAATGCAACCTGAACCAAGGCGCCCTGACCCACTTCCTCTCGCCTCTAATGCAAACTGAACCAGGGCGCCCTGACCCACTTCCCCTTGCCTCTATTGCAACATGAACCAGGGCGCCCTGACCCACTTCCCCTCGCCTCTAATGCAACCTGAACCAGGGCGCCCTGACCCACTTCCCCTCGCCTCTAATGCAAACTGAACCAGGGTGCCCTGACCCACTTCCCCTTGCCTCTATTGCAACATGAACCAGGGCGCCCTGACCCACTTCCTCTCGCCTCTATTGCAACATGAACCAGGGCGCCCTGACCCACTTCCCCTCGCCTCTCATGGAACCTGAACCAGGGCGCCCCGAAGCGCCCTGACCCACTTCCCCTCGCCTCTAATGCAACATGAACCAGGGCGCCCTGACCCACTTCCCCTCGCCTCTAATGCAACATGAACCAGAGCGCCCTGACCCACTTCCCCTCGCCTCTAATGCAACATGAACCAGAGCGCCCTGACCCACTTCCCCTCGCCTCTAATGCAACATGAACCAGAGCGCCCTGACCCACTTCCCCTTGCCTCTAATGCAATATGAACCAGGGCGCCCTGACCCACTTCCCCTTGCCTCTAATGCAACATGAACCAGGGCGCCCTGATCCACTTCCCCTTGCCTCTAATGCAACCTGAACCAGGGCGCCCCGGAGCGCCCTGACCCACTTTCTCTCGCCTATAATGCAACCTGAACCAGGGCGCCCTGACCCACTTCCCCTTGCCTCTAATGCAACATGAACCAGGGCGCCCTGATCCACTTCCCCTTGCCTCTAATGCAACCTGAACCAGGGCGCCCCGGAGCGCCCTGACCCACTTTCTCTCGCCTATAATGCAACCTGAACCAGGGCGCCCTGACCCACTTCCCCTCGCCTCTAATGCAACCTGAACCAGGAGGCCCCGGAGCGCCCTGACCCACTTCCCCTTGCCTCTATTGCAAACTGAACCAGGGCGCCCTGATCCACTTCCCCTTGCCTCTAATGCAACCTGAACCAGGGCGCCTTGATCCACTTCCTTTCGCGTCTAATGCAACCTGAACCAGGGCGCCCTGACCCACTTCCTCTCGCCTCTACTGCAACATGAACCAGGGCGCCTTGATCCACTTCCTTTCGCGTCTAATGCAACCTGAACCAGGGCGCCCTGACCCACTTCCTCTCGCCTCTACTGCAACATGAACCAGGGCGCCTTGATCCACTTCCTTTCGCGTCTAATGCAACCTGAACCAGGGCGCCTTGATCCACTTCCTTTCGCGTCTAATGCAACCTGAACCAGGGCGCCCTGACCCACTTCCTCTCGCCTCTAATGCAACCTGAACCAGGGCGCCTCGGAGCGCTCTGACCCACTTCCCCTCGCCTCTAATGCAACATGAACCAGAGCGCCCTGACACACTTCCCCTCGCCTCTAATGCAACATGAACCAGGGCGCCCCAGAGCGCCCTGACCCACTTCCTCTCGCCTCTAATGCAACATGAACCAGGGCGCCCTGACCAACTTCCCCTCGCCTCTACTGCAACATGAGCCAGGGCGCCCTGACCCACTTCCTCTCGCCTCTAATGCAACCTGAACCAGGGCGCCCCAGAGCGCCCTGACCCACTTCCCCTCGCCTCTAATGCAACCTGAACCAGGTCGCCCTGACCCACTTCCTCTCGCCTCTATTGCAACATGAACCAGGGCGCCCTGACCCACTTCCTCTCGCCTCTATTGCAACATGAACCAGGGCGCCCTGACTCACTTCCTGTCGCCTCTATTGCAACATGAGCCAGGGCGCCCTGACCCACTTCCTCTCGCCTCTCATGGAACCTGAACCAGGGCGCCCCAGAGCGCCCTGACCCACTTCCTCTCGCCTCTATTGCAACATGAACCAGGGCGCCCTGACCCACTTCCTCTCGCCTCTATTGCAACATGAACCAGGGCGCCCTGACCCACTTCCTGTCGCCTCTATTGCAACATGAACCAGGGCGCCCTGACCCACTTCCTCTCGCCTCTATTGCAACATGAACCAGGGCGCCCTGACCCACTTCCTGTCGCCTCTATTGCAACATGAGCCAGGGCGCCCTGACCCACTTCCTGTCGCCTCTATTGCAACATGAACCAGGGCGCCCTGACCCACTTCCTCTCGCCTCTATTGCAACATGAACCAGGGCGCCCTGACCCACTTCCCTCGCCTCTATTGCAACATGAACCAGGGCGCCCCAGAGCGCCCTGACCCACTTCCTCTCGCCTCTATTGCAACATGAACCAGGGCGCCCTGACCCACTTCCCTCGCCTCTATTGCAACATGAACCAGGGCGCCCCAGAGCGCCCTGACCCACTTCCTCTCGCCTCTATTGCAACATGAACCAGGGCGCCCTGACCCACTTCCTCTCGCCTCTATTGCAACATGAACCAGGGCGCCCTGACCCACTTCCTCTCGCCTCTATTGCAACATGAACCAGGGCGCCCTGACCCACTTCCTGTCGCCTCTATTGCAACATGAGCCAGGGCGCCCTGACCCACTTCCTCTCGCCTCTATTGCAACATGAACCAGGGCGCCCTGACCCACTTCCCTCGCCTCTATTGCAACATGAACCAGGGCGCCCCAGAGCGCCCTGACCCACTTTCTCTCGCCTCTATTGCAACATGAACCAGGGCGCCCCGGGGCGATCGCCATATACAACGCGCGGCTGCTGCCAGCCATCTAAGACAGCATTGTTCAGTCACGTGAGATGAGTGAAAACTCACACATGGGAGACTGCCTAGAGAGGCTGTTGCAACACAGACTCTGAGTGTCTAGGGTTGCATTTCTTCACGGTTGAGGAAATCGGATGGACAGCGGCCGAAAGTTCCCGAGAGTTGGGACTTTTTGTTGGAGAAAAGGTGTGAAAATATTATCATACAAATTAACCGTTTTAGGTATTAAATAAGGAAGAATTTACCCCGACATTGTGGCATGTACATATACATTTCTGATTTAACCATTATATCCTCTTTTTTATGGCCTAAGTTTTATCAGTGATACAGGAATCGTTATTATGGACTGATTCTTTTTACCTCATCACTGAAACGCAACGTTGCATCAAAAATTTGTTTGTACTATCAATATAAAATGCCATTCTCTTAAGGCTGACCCTCGATTTTAATTCCATTTATGTTACGATTAGACATGTTTCCACTTGTGTACAAGCTTCAACCTATGGCTATTGAGGTGGAGTGGGTTGAACGTGGAATAGCCTACCTTTCCCTGTCCGTCACTCTGATACCATGTCCCAGTTCAAAACCTCCCTTAAGGCACACCTGTTCCGGTCAGTCTTTCCTGACGAGCAGAGATGCTTCACAAGGCGCCTCTTTTATGCTTCGTGTTTTGTGTATTGCCTGCTAGGTTAAGTAGTTGTATTATATTTAACTCTTTTTTGTTTCAACTGTACATTGTGCGAGTGTTGGAATGCTTTGTACGAATGTAGACTTTTCATTGTAAACGCCATGAGCTTGCCTATTAGGGAAGGTATGGGCGTATAAGTAGTCTGTATTAGTAGTAGTAGTAGTAGAGTTGGGGTAGGATGGCTGGGGTGGGTTGGTAGGCTGGGCTTGGATGTGGCGTGGAAGATTTTGCTCATGGGCTATCCCCAAGATTGTTATAACTCGTGCATGACTGATAATTCCCAGTGCCGATGCTTTGCTGTGGGCCCGTATCCACAACGGCGATTTATCGGCGATTTATTTTAACCCCTATCAAAGATTATAGGTTACACAAAGATAGCTCATGCCGAGCTTTTGCTCTTCAAAGTTACAAGACGCTGCACCTAGCGGCGAGATTAGGGGTGAATCAAGGAAAGTGTACTCACACCGCTTAGTGACAAGACGGCGAAGAAAGCTGCCTGCTGTTTGGAGGATTCTATTCAGAGAACCAATCAGAGGACTGCTTTCGTGTAGATATGGCGTAGATGTCTACGCTTTAGACAACTCAATGGCGGCAGCTCTCTCCAGTTCGCGCAGAAAAAAATATATTTTGAGATACTAGAAACCCATCCGAAGAAAATGTAAGCCATGAACAGCATTAATGTATCAAAGCTGTATGTTGAATGCATCAAAAGGTATTGAAAGGTCCTACTTTTTAACAATCGAAATGCAGGTCACAGGGCAACGCTTGATCGTAAATCTAATTCTTTGCGGAAGCGGCAACTGAATTCACTTAATCGAATGATTTTCTGGCCGCAAATCACCTTCTTGACAGGTATGTATTGCTTTGCATTTCCAAAAGATATGCCACAGGGGTGTATACGTTGATAAACAAGCTTGCATTCTTAGATAATAATGAAAAATAGATCGTTTCCATTCAAACCCATACCATGTAGATCTAGGTCGAGTTGGATTTCACAACGCCTGCTACAAAAAAAGCCAAAACACCCCCATTATTGCAGCAAATCATTTTATTACACATTACACAGTAAATTTATTCACAAACATGATCGGAACGCATCAGAAACCGTCGATAAACAGGAAGTTTTACATGTCGCTAAGAGGTGTGATTACCTTTCCTTGATTCACCAATAGCTCTAGCCGCTTGGGGCATAACGTGTCTCGATCCTCACAACAATGAGCTAATGAACTATCTTTGTGTAACCTATAATCTTTGCCCCGATTTATCTCTAAACTCAGACGATTCCAACTGCCTGTTCCGCTCTCCCTTGGCTGGAAACCAGTATTTACAGCAAAGCGCAACCTAGGATCATCTGACGAGCGTACCTTATCTAACCGATCAAGATAACGGTTGCTAGGGGTTAAATCGAGTGTTAAAAAGATAAATCGCCGTTGTGGATACGGGCCCTGGTGACTTCCTTTCCTTTGAGTCTGGTTTCCAAACGCTTGCACACCACACACGCATTCCATGAGCTGTTTTCGTGACGCTCTCTGCGACTCGCTAAACTTTCAAATCCGACCGAGAAGTCCTACAGCCCTTCAGTACTACCAAAGACCCTATACAATAAGATGATTCGTCCGGTCACTTCTGGCGAAATTAGGGTCACGCGCGCCACCAAGCGGTAGTCGTGATTAGCCGGTCAAAAATGTCGACCACGAAGAAGAAATCAAGGCAAGGAGGTGACCATTGCAGTGCGAATAACTGTGTTAACTCGCGCTATGCGTGTCCACAGAAGTCGTAGTCGTGATTAGCCGGTCAAAAATGTCGACCACGAAGAAGAAATCAAGGCAAGGAGGTGACCATTGCAGTGCGAATAACTGTGTTAACTCGCGCTATGCGTGTCCACAGAAGTCGTTTTTTCGTTTTCCGTGGAAAAATAAAGAGAGGTAAGTAATGATTATATAAATGTGTTTTGAGCTAAGCGCAATAAAATACAGAACTTGAAGTGTAATCTAAATCTGCTGAACTGGTGGAGGAAGCTTGTGGCTTTTGCTTTTGTAGGTGTGCCGATATTTGTTTTCGAAAATCTGCTGATTTAGTCACGTCAGCACCTCAGTCTTATTCAGCAGTCTTGATAATGAATGATTCACGTTAGATGATAAATATCGCCTTGAGGCTTGATCACAATTGAGTGATTCTGAATCAGAGTTGAAGAGTTTTGGCAACTGAATTCATACAATTTTTGTTTGCGAAAATGTTGATGAGTATTAAATTAATGATGCATGTGGAATTTATTATAGTGAATAATAGTGGCCAAAACATTTCATCGCAATGAATAAACGCAACCGATCATAGCAGGAATGAAAAAAAAGGTCATAAAGATAAACAAAACTTACAAACACTATGCCGGAAAGCTAGCATAATAAAATGCAAGCACGTAGGTTTTACAAACATGACAGTTGACACATGGCAACTCGCTTTGTGGAGATGAGCATTATTGAAGTTGAAAACTAGTTATGTAGTTTTCTATTAAATTTGTTGATACAGTGGAGTCCACTTATAGTGAACTCTGTTATTGTGGTTTTCCTGTTATTGTGAACAGTTTTTAATTTGGTTGTCTATTTGCACGTGACCGTGTATCTAGTGCCCAGGCTATTTGCACGTGACCGTATATCAAGTGACCATGCAGGCTGTTTACACGGCAAGTTATTTTCACCGCAAGCAATACGGAAATCATGAAATCTGCATTTTTTTGCTTACAATATCTGTTTGTGTTTCCCTACTACAGTAGATCTATGCAATTCTATAGTAATAAACATAAAATTACACGGCATGAGCCATGACCGTACTCAGTAAATCCTTCTATCTCGCTACTATCGCAGCGAGCGGCTCGGCCAGCAAAAGTAGGCCTACAGATACTGTGTTTACAGACAGAAGGATTTTTCTTCACCAGCCTTTGTTTAGTTATCGATATTTAATTCAAAAACTTGCAATATAATAATATAATATAATATAAAAGTGATTAATTCTCATTACGATTTCTGTTGTGGGTATGTGGAAGATTGTCTTCCTTGACTCGAGCGTCACGATTTCCGCTTGGGGCGTCTCGGTCGAAAGCTATTTATAGTTCTCGGCTCCGTCATCATGTTTTATATAGGCCGAGTGCCTAACGAATCATCTTATTGTATAGGGTCTTTGGTACTACCTACCCCTACTCTGTGCATTCCTATGAGCGCCCGAAAAAGACAGAGTAGAAAATTTGCAGGCTGTAGTCGGCAACTAATTGTGGATGGCTTTTCTCCTCTCTCCGGCCGGGCTTGGCACAGCTGTGGCCCTGGCACCTTACACGTTTCCAATTTCTCTTTTTAACACTGAAATATGTATGTGCCTGGAGCTGGCTCTGTCGGGACAAGAGCATCTTTCATCATCATCATCATCATCATCATCATCATCATCATCATCATCATCATCATCATCACCACCACCACCACCACCATGTTGGTCCCACGCGGGAAGGTCAGCTCAACAGGAAAATTCGTTTTCTTCCCCAAATTACTAAATGATGCCGCTATAGCTTGTCACAACTACTCCACTTGGCTGTGCATGTCTCCCTCTCAGGGGAGACGGGTAAAAAAAAAGCACAACTCACAACTCCTCAAAGACGAGAACAGATCATCAGAGGCTTGTTCAGGAGGCTGCATGTGATTCACTCCTGAACAGCCATTTTGGGGCGTGATTCACTCAGCGCTGAGCAGCGCTGCGCATCACCGATCCGAGGTGATTGAGACTGGTCGTCGATGCGTAAAATAACCCTCAGAAACATCATTTTGGGACTGGGACGGGCTTTATTTGCCCCAAGCGCTCTGTATGCGCGAGTAATGGCAAGTAAGGATGACACAGTAGTGGAGTTTATTCATGCAGAATACATTTCAACGTGCATAAACGATGTCTGTGGCAATGAAAACACTTTCTTAGCGTCTATCAACACAACATGGGGCGCAGGAGATTTACCTCCCCTTTAACAAGTGAAGCGCTGCACTAAATCTGTAGGTGTTCAGGAGAGGCAAAGAGCGCTCATTTGAAAACATGAAGCGCTCATGCAGCGCTTTGTACTCCTGAACAAGCCTCAGATGTTGAGAGAATTAGAATAACGTTTTTTGCACAAACGTGCGCCTTCTCAGCTCTCACCGGTACCCAGATTTACTCCTGGGTGGGGCAACATGAGTTACTGGTATGACCACCGTCCCAGAAGAATCGTGGAAAGGTATTTCAATAAAGTATACGAATCTCACCACTTGGCATTTTCAAACACGACAGTCGATCTCACGCATTCACGTTACTAACATTTCATGAAAAGCGCATAAGCTGTGCTGTCATCGTGACTTATCGATGATGTCAGGTTGATCCATCCACCATTCAGAGGATTAGTATTTCATAAACAGAATGAGCATCTTTGAAAGCTGGAGAACGCACAGAAATAAACAAAAGCAATATCATATTATTAGACATTATTGACACAGTGAATGGCCGGAGAAGAGTTCACCAGGGGTCATATGGTAATTAGCAGCACAGCCATGATGGTCCTATTATTTTAGACATTATTGACACAGTGAATGGCCGGAGAAGAGTTCACCAGGGGTCATATGGTAATTAGCAGCACAGCCATGATGGTAGGTTGCATAACTTCCGGTGCTATAAATAATGTTGGGGTATGTTTCGGGTCTTTGTTGAGGAGTGATTATCGCTAGATCGTGGCAAAAGGATGGCATTAAAGCATGCAAAACGTTTAATTAGATTAAAAAACTAATCGAAAATAGTCATAATAGACTATTGTAAAGTATACTTTCTGCATAAAACCCACAGAAGATAAGTAAACAAACCACACAGTACGTACCTAGCAGACGAACACGATCGAACCCTAGCCATGCACTACGCCAGCAGATGATCGAGCTAGTGTGATGTAATGTTTCATGTAAAGCTCGAATGAGTGGCAGCAGATAACTGTTTGGTTCTGGCTTGAATTGACTATTTCGTTTACCTGGTCATGCAGGCGAGGACAGAAAATTCACGATCATCGAGTCGATGAGTGCATGATCAACTTGCCCGCATTCGGCGTAATGCAACGTGTAAGATTATGACAAGAAAATGGCATTAACGCACAAAACAAAGTTTCATGACAACTAAATTCACCAATTATATTAATAACTGACCATTTTTACACCTACAGCTAGTGCTCAAACCTTACAAAGCAAACAAAACATATTGCGGGGAGTGTCCCGGTCACGCATCAAAACTCAGTGCACGAGTGATCGTTTCGCTTTTCTCTTATTTGTTTATCTGCTCCGACATGGTAAGCTGGCTGTGCCAAGAAACCAACATCTAAAATAATTAGAGTTAGTTGATACATTTTTCTTTCTAAGGTAATGTCCGTGAAGAAGAAAACGCGTTACGTTGACTTTCGCAAGCCCGATGCCTGTCGATTTTACCTCAACAAAATTGAGGTGATCGGCGGGCTCGATCCATACCTGCTGGCGCTCCCTGTGGGTTAGATGTGTGTGTGTGTGTGTGTGTGTGTGTGTGTGTGTGTGTGTGTGTGTGTGTGTGTGTGTGTGTGTGTGTGTGTGTGTGTGTGTGTGTGTGTGTTAAGAATTGACCCACCGCGTCTCCCTTCGCGATTCGAAGAGGCGAAGAACTAGGTACATCGTGACTTGATTTGCGCTGACTCTGAACTTTTCTCGTGGTTTTTGTGCTCGATAGGTGGCCTTACGTAGCCTACAAAGGCTGATAAGCCGTAAAACTCCATCCATCCATCCATCCATCCATCTATCCATATCAGCGGACGAAGGACCAACTTGATGCGGAATTGAGGAACACTGAGGTACGTTGGATGAAGAGTTAAAGAAGTATAGGTTTTTGTAAGTCTATCGATTCTTCGTAGCAGGATTCGTGGGAGATGTCTGCTGATTGATTCTCGCCGGGTGTTTGTCTCGATAGGTCAGATCTATTTTGTAAATCTTCTTTTTCCATCCTCTTCGTCTAGCTTCGGTCACCCTTTGCACAATCGGACCTTGATTGGTTTTCTCTGATGGTATAATGTAGTAG
>JAWQFJ010009347.1:12500-15005 GCA_034096865.1 Theodoxus fluviatilis | reverse complement strand
ATTAATGTTGTCTACTGGTAAGTATGTCAGGAAAACATAGAAATTAGTTTAAATTTCTTAAAGTTTCCCCTCCATACTGACCAGTAGACAACTCATAGGTAGATTACCCTAAGCGGGCGGCGGGATGTGCATCCACGCAAAAGAACTGCTGACTACTCACCCTCAAAGGCGAACAGCTGCACCCGCCACCAACTTGTTAATGCCATAGGTGTCATCCAGGCGACGAACGCAAACGTCCCGCAGGTAGTGAAGACGCAGTCACTGCGCCAGAACACCGCCCTCATGAGATGAGACAGCGATACATTCTTGGCAAAAGCCACAGAGGTCGCCACCTTGCGAATCTCATGAGTCCTGGAAGCACCAGCCGGAGGAACCAGCAGCGCATTCGGATACGCGTCCGAGATCAGCCGACGAATCCAGCAGGAAATGGATGTCTTCGATATCTCCCCGTGCCCAAGTTTCAATGGAAGAAACAGTCTACGTTGGCGGAAACGATGAGACTGAGTTCTAGCCAAGTAAACCTTCAGTGCACGGACCGGACAGTTGAGACAGTCAGGCTCGCTTGAATCGACGATACAAGAGAGACCCTTAATCTCAACACTCTGACAGTCATAAATAGCACTCTGATTCTTGCAACGAAACTCCGGCAGAAACGAGAGGATGCAGGAAGAATCCCTGTCAGAGAACTCAATGTCCGATGGAAGACCACTCAGAGAGTGAACGTCACTGACGCGACGTGCACAAGCAAGCATAACTAAAAAGACCATCTTTTGAGTAAGACGCTTGAAAGAACAGGACTCTAAAGGTTTGAATTCCGCACTGAAAAGAAAATCCTAAATCAGACCTCAAAGGAAAAAACACTGCACGGTCGTCAGCAACATTCTGCCTGTACCGCCAGGATCCAAGGCAAGGTGCTGATCAGACCGGACGGGCATTGCCTCCGTGCGGTCGATTGCTACTCTCTGCCTGTATCGTGACTCGTGTTCGCCACGATCTACCGGCCGATTAGTCAATCGCCGGGGTTCCAAGGCAAGGTGCCTATCAGACTGGACAGGCATTGCCTCCGAGCGGTCGATCGCTACTCTCTGCCTGTATCGTGATTCGTGACCGTCACGATCTACCGGTCGATCAGCCGATCGCCGGGGTTCCGAGGCAGCCTGCTGATTGGATCGCACGGGCATAGCCTCCGTGCGACCGATAGCGATGCCCGACCTGCACTTAACAGCACTCCGGGCAGACGCCCATGGAGCAGCGGAAAGGAAAGCAGCCTCAGACAACTGAACCAGACCTGCCGCAGCTGCTTGATGTCCCAGGATAGGATCGGGAACAACGCCCCGGACCGACCCCAGAGACCGAGAAACCGGGAAAGACGCAGTGTTGAGAGAAGAAAAATTCTCCGATGCCACATCCACAGGCACCGCTTGAAAAGCGAACGAACAAGCCTCGCCCGCAACCGACTTCGACTCCTCACAAGATACAGAAGCCGGAGATACCGACAAAGCGAACTTACGTGCATAAGACAAGCCGTCCTTGCGCACCTGAAGTGCCTCCGTACCTCGAACAGAGGCCGGAGAACAAGACGCCATGTTTCCAAAAATGGCGAAACAAAATGGAGGAACAAATGGCAGAAAGCCGTTAACAAACGTCAACTGATGCAAGGAAAAGCCAAGAACGGCTTGCAAGAACAACAAGCGACACAAGCGAAAGCAAGCTCGCCAACACACCCCTAGCTGAAGCTAGAGAACGACAGGCAACAAAATAACTGAACCGGACCGTGCACTGAATACCGGCAGGAACAGAAATTGAATGACAAAAGAGCAAATTAAACAAGAATTCGAACAAAACGGCAAGTGCCGTAAGAAGGGAGTACTTCCCTACAGCAACCAACAGTAACAGCAAATCTCTTAGAAAGTCCTCACAAAGTGCAGACTTGAGGGAGAGAGAGCCAGAGCACAACCAAGCGCCCCAGCGAAAAAGTCGAAAGTGATGGGCACGTGGCTGACCACAGTATCTAGGCGCATGTGCAGGAAGTGGCAAGAGTTGCCTCCCCTTTCACTGGCCATGGCGCTATGGATGAAGCCATTTCATTGGCTTATGTGGGTGCCACGTGGGTGGGGAAGATTTTGGCAAATCTTTTTTCGGGGTGAAATGGTCATCTACCTATGAGTTGTCTACTGGTCAGTATGGAGGGAAAACAGAATCGTCTCTTTTTACTCTCGATGGTCTTTTGATTATGTTGAGTTTCGAAAGGTTAAATCATTGGAATGTGGAGCCGAAGCCACGTGACCAACCTCTGTCAGAGATAGTATATCTTTGTGTTCAGAATGACCAGCACGTGGTCATCTTATCTGATGCTTTGTCTGTGCTGAGCGCACTCCAGGACCCTCGCAAGAAGCGAGGGAACTGAATGAACTTGCAGCCACTCTGTCTGAGCTGGCCACACAGGTGACACTGACACTCCAATGGATTCCTGCACACTGTGGAGAGCATGGAAATGAGACGGCT
>JAWQFJ010009347.1:0-7500 GCA_034096865.1 Theodoxus fluviatilis | reverse complement strand
TGAGGCACTTTCATGGTGGCAAACGGAACAGGTGGTCTGAAAAAGTTGGGAGATGGGTGATCACACCTGCGCCTTGTGAGAGCTAGCCAGCCCCTTGCAAGACTCCAGACATCTCCACGCACAACTACCTCCACCACCACTAAACAAGTTACTCGTTTTGCAAGGTATGTGCTTTCTTGAAATGTGGAGCATTTGAGATTTTTCTATTGATCACAGATGCAAGTCCCTGCAGAAAGTTGTATTACCAGACTATACACACAATGTATATATGCACTACTTTTCTCATGTCAATATGTAATTTTATGAGATTCAATGTCATGTTTCATGTATGACAACTCCATGTTTACACTGAAAAACACTCACATCTCCGCCTTGTTCGGGGTTTTTCCCTTCTTTTTTTCAGGTCTTAATCTTTTCAATGCAAAGTTATGCAAATTCATGCTAACTTCTAAAAAGACTATGATTCTTTCTGTTATTGTCATTGGTGTGGCATTCCTAGTATTTGGATTCACAATACATAAAAGATTCTAAACCGGGGGTGGGGGGTAGGGTGGGGGTGGGGTGGGGGTGGGGTGGGTGTGGGGGGGTCAGCAAGTGAGTGAGAAGAGCAGATGCAGAGACAAACATCATCAGACATACCAATGGATGGATGGACAAATGGGCAGACACCATCACAACACTGAGACTGATGAATGAACAGACAAACAGGCAGGCGGAGGGAGGGAGGGAGTGAGGGAGGGAGTGAGGGAGGGAGGGAGAGAGGGAGGGAGGGAGGGAGGGAGGGAGGGAGGGAGAGAGAGAGAGAGGGAGAGAGGGAGGGAGGGAGGGAGGGAGGGAGGGGGAGGGAGGGAGGGGGAGGAGGGGGAGGGAGGGAGGAGGGAGGGAGGGAGGGAGGGAGGAGGGAGGGAGGGAGGGAGGGAGGGAGGGAGGGAGGGAGGGAGGGAGGGAGGGAGGGAGGGAGGGGAGGGAGGGATTGGGGGGAGGGGGGGGGAAGAGAGAGAGAGAGAGAGAGAGAGAGAGAGAGAGAGAGAGAGAGAGAGAGAGAGAGAGAGAGAGAGAGAGAGAGAGAGAGACGGTGGGCGTGGGTGGGGGTGAGATGAACAAAGCGAGACTTTATCAGGAGGACACTCCATTTCCCACTGTTTGTGGCCTGCAGTGGTCAGCAGGCATCACCTGAGCATGGACAGCTGCCGCCCTACATGTCGCTCACCTTCCACACCTGCCTGCCCCCACTGCACTGTCACTCACACTTCCACACCTGCCTGCCCCCACTGCGCTGTCACTCACCTTCCACACCTGTCTGCCCCAACTGCACTGTCACTCACCCTTCCACACCTGTCTGCCCCCACTGCACTGTCACTCACCTTCCACACCTGCCTGCCCCCACTGCACTGTCACTCACCCTTCCACACCTGTCTGCCCCAACTGCACTGTCACTCACCTTCCACACCTGTCTGCCCCCACTGCACTGTCACTCACCCTTCCACACCTGTCTGCCCCCATACAAGTCTGCACTGTCACTCACACTTCCACACCTGCCTGCCCCCACTGCACTGTCACTCACCTTCCACACCTGTCTGCCCCCACTGCACTGTCACTCACACTTCCACACCTGCCTGCCCCCACTGCACTGTCACTCACCTTCCACACCTGTCTGCCCCCACTGCACTGTCACTCACCTTCCACACCTGTCTGCCCCCACTGCACTGTCACTCACCTTCCACACCTGCCTGCCCCCACTGCACTGTCACTCACCTTCCACACCTGCCTGCCCCCACTGCACTGTCACTCACCCTTCCACACCTGTCTGCCCCCACTGCACTGTCACTCACCTTCCACACCTGCCTGCCCCCACTGCACTGTCACTCACCCTTCCACACCTGCCTGCCCCCACTGCACTGTCACTCACCTTCCACACCTGCCTGCCCCCACTGCACTGTCACTCACCTTCCACACCTGTCTGCCCCCACTGCACTGTCACTCACCTTCCACACCTGTCTGCCCCCACTGCACTGTCACTCACCTTCCACACCTGTCTGCCCCCACTGCACTGTCACTCACCTTCCACACCTGCCTGCCCCCACTGCACTGTCACTCACCCTTCCACACCTGCCTGCCCCCACTGCACTGTCACTCACCTTCCACACCTGCCTGCCCCCACTGCACTGTCACTCACCTTCCACACCTGCCTGCCCCCACTGCACTGTCACTCACCTTCCACACCTGCCTGCCCCCACTGCGCTGTCACTCACCTTCCACACCTGCCTGCCCCCACTGCACTGTCACTCACCTTCCACACCTGCCTGCCCCCATACAAGTCTGCACTGTCACTCACCTTCCACACCTGTCTGCCCCCACTGCACTGTCACTCACCCTTCCACACCTGTCTGCCCCCACTGCACTGTCACTCACCCTTCCACACCTGCCTGCCCCCACTGCACTGTCACTCACCCTTCCACACCTGTCTGCCCCCACTGCACTGTCACTCACCTTCCACACCTGTCTGCCCCCACTGCACTGTCACTCACCCTTCCACACCTGCCTGCCCCCACTGCACTGTCACTCACCTTCCACACCTGCCTGCCCCCACTGCACTGTCACTCACCTTCCACACCTGCCTGCCCCCATACAGTCTGCACTGTCACTCACCCTTCCACACCTGTCTGCCCCCACTGCACTGTCACTCACCTTCCACACCTGTCTGCCCCCACTGCACTGTCACTCACCCTTCCACACCTGTCTGCCCCCACTGCACTGTCACTCACCTTCCACACCTGTCTGCCCCCACTGCACTGTCACTCACCCTTCCACACCTGTCTGCCCCCATACAAGTCTGCACTGTCACTCACCTTCCACACCTGTCTGCCCCCACTGCACTGTCACTCACCTTCCACACCTGTCTGCCCCCACTGCACTGTCACTCACCTTCCACACCTGTCTGCCCCCACTGCACTGTCACTCACCTTCCACACCTGCCTGCCCCCACTGCACTGTCACTCACCTTCCACACCTGCCTGCCCCCACTGCACTGTCACTCACCTTCCACACCTGTCTGCCCCAACTGCGCTGTCACTCACCTTCCACACCTGTCTGCCCCCACTGCACTGTCACTCACCTTCCACACCTGCCTGCCCCCATACAAGTCTGCACTGTCACTCACCTTCCACACCTGCCTGCCCCCACTGCACTGTCACTCACCTTCCACACCTGCCTGCCCCCACTGCACTGTCACTCACCTTCCACACCTGTCTGCCCCCACTGCACTGTCACTCACCTTCCACACCTGCCTGCCCCCACTGCACTGTCACTCACCTTCCACACCTGCCTGCCCCCACTGCACTGTCACTCACCTTCCACACCTGTCTGCCCCCACTGCACTGTCACTCACCTTCCACACCTGTCTGCCCCCACTGCACTGTCACTCACCTTCCACACCTGCCTGCCCCCATACAAGTCTGCACTGTCACTCACCTTCCACACCTGCCTGCCCCCACTGCACTGTCACTCACCTTCCACACCTGTCTGCCCCCACTGCGCTGTCACTCACCTTCCACACCTGGCTGCCCCCATACAGGTCTGCGATGAGTGTCTGGCCAGAGCAGCCCTGCAGGCTCTCACGGATGGCTGAGAAGAGCACCTGCAGCAGCTCATGGATGTCCTGCTGAAAGCGGTGCTGCAACAGCAACAACATCAGTCCCATCAACATCATCATCTGCCTTGTCAGCAACACCACCAGCTTGGTCAACAACATATATATCAGCCTTGTCAACAGGAAAAAACTGACAAAATTGTCCTTCTAGTCATTTCCACCAAGAATGCCCAAGCCCTTGCAGGGTGTAAAGATGGGTAATACAATCTAGAAGACAATAAGTGTGTACATTTGCTGTAAAAGTACACCCACATGTGTGCGCGCATTTCTTCTAGGATGTCTGTCAGGCGTGATGAAGACATCCGTGGCGTGGAAGGGAGAGCATAGTCCAAACTGCCACGAGCACAGGCAGTGCAGAGGAAGCATGCCGCTGCGGTAGACAGGTGGTAGACAGACGCAGACATGCAGACTGTCCTCTCTTGGTAGACCACACACTTCTGGTGGAGGATGCACAAGTGATGGGCTCCAAATGTCATGACAGTGGCCGACAGCCTGGCGCCCGGCTCTATAGTCTGCAGCCAGAGACTCCCCGCTTGCAGTTGACATGCTGCTGTGCCTGCAGAGCTCTCGAGCCTTCCACATGGCGCTGGCCTGGCTCTGCAGGGACTGGTGCTCCAGCAGCAGGCTCAGAGAAGACCACACCAGGGCAGTGGTCCTTTGCCATTCAGACCACAAAGGCAAGCATGTCAGCGAGGCTTTCACCATGGGAGCTGCAATGCAACAGCTCTGAGCTCACCACAGAACCCCAGTCTACCAGCCTGTCCTCCCATGAGATGCTCATGATTTTTTTTGCAGGCAGCAAAGATGGTACTGGTGGAGTGACGTCAGGTATCTCTGGTAGAGGGAGCATGTTTGTTGCCACAGATTGCAAACACACATGCGTGTGCATGCATGCATGCGGGCACACACACACACACACACACACACACACACACACACACACACACACACACACACACACACACACACACAGAATTCCACGAAAACAACACATTCCCAACTCCAGACAAGGAACTCACCTCATTCTTATCCCAGCCAAAACTGCTGGTCAGGGCATCCGTAGTCACACTGTCCCTGTCGGCCAGCATCAGCCTGGCAAACAGCTTCTGCAACTGGAGCGGAATTCTCCGACCCTGCAAGGAAGAAAGCTTGATGCAAAGCACTGTGGACAATGGCTGGCTGTCCCAATGACACTTCACTGACAAGCCTTCAGCCATGCAGTAACACTGGGAATCAGGTCTCTCTAATGGTAGATACCAAGTTCTTCCATGTTAGGGCATCCCAGAAGACATGTGGCTCAGAGACAACAGACACTGACACTGAGAGAGATGGTAGGCATGGAACAGAGATAGGTGATAGACATCAGTGGATGGGAAAATATTGCCTTCCATGGCAATGCCTTGCTGTTGGTTGGTTGGTTGGTGTTTTACAGCCTGTCAGTCTTTTGTAGGCTAAGTAAGGCCATTAAGCATGAAAATCTTTAGAACAGTTTGGAGTAAATGCTAACCAAGTCACGGTGTCCCTAGTTATTCACCTAGGGAGACGCGGTGGGTCAATTCTTACCGCGAACCACTGTCTACTTTCCTCCACTCCTGTCTACTTTCCTATACTCCTGTCTACTTTCCTCCACTCCTGTCTACTTTCCTCCACTCCTGTCTACTTTCCTCCACTGCTGTCTACTTTCCTCCACTGCTGTCTACTTTCCTCCACTTCTGTCTACTTTCCACCACTCCTGTCTACTTTCCTCCACTCCTGTCTACTTTCCTCCACTCCTGTCTACTTTTCAACACTCCTGTCTACTTTCCTCCACTCCTGTCTACTTTCCACCACTCCTGTCTACTTTCCTCCACTCCTGTCTACTTTCTCCACTCCTGTCTACTTTCCTCCACTCCTGTCTACTTTCCACCACTCCTGTCTACTTTCCTCCACTCCTGTCTACTTTCCTCCACTCCTGTCTACTTTTCAACACTACTGTCTACTTTCCTCCACTCCTGTCTACTTTCCTCCACTCCTGTCTACTTTCCACCACTTCTGTCTACTTTCCTCCACTCCTGTCTACTTTCCTCCACTCCTGTCTACTTTCCACCACTCCTGTCTACTTTCCTCCACTGCTGTCTACTTTCCTCCACTGCTGTCTACTGTCCTATACTCCTGTCTACTTTCTACCACTCCTGTCTACTTTCCTCCACTCCTGTCTACTTTTCAACACTGTTGTCTACTTTCCTCCACTGCTGTCTACTTTCCTCCACTCCTGTCTACTTTCCTCCACTCCTGTCTACTTTCCACCACTCCTGTCTACTTTCCTCCACTCCTGTCTACTTTTCAACACTGTTGTCTACTTTCCTCCACTGCTGTCTACTTTCCTCCACTCCTGTCTACTTTCCTCCACTCCTGTCTACTTTCCTCCACTCCTGTCTACTTTCCACCACTCCTGTCTACTTTCCACCACTCCTGTCTACTTTCCTCCACTCCTGTCTACGTTACACCACTCCTGTCTACTTTCCTCCACTCCTGTCTACTTTCCTCCACTCCTGTCTACTTTCCACCACTGCTGTCTACTTTCCTCCACTCCTGTCTACTTTTCAACACTGTTGTCTACTTTCCTCCACTCCTGTTTACTTTCCTCCACTCCTGTCTACTTTCCTAAACTCCTGTCTACTTTCCTCCACTGCTGTCTACTTTCCTCCACTCCTGTCTACTTTCCACCACTCCTGTCTACTTTCCACCACTCCTGTCTACTTTCCTTCACTCCTGTCTACTTTCCTCCACTCCTGTCTACTTTCCACCACTCCTGTCTACTTTCCTCCACTCCTGTCTACTTTCCTTCATCCTGTCTACTGTCCTCCACTCGTGTTTACTTTAATCCACTCCTGTCTACTTTCCTCCACTCCTGTCTACTTTCCTCCACTCCTGTCTACTTTCCTCCACTCCTGTCTACTTTCCACCACTCCTCTACTTTCCTCCACTCCTGTCTACTTTCCTCCACTCCTGTCTACTAGTCACCATCATCACTCACTTTCTGGCCAGGGAACCCAACATTTTAACAGAGGCAAGCTTTTTCAAATTTTGATTAAAAACTCTCTGATAGTGATAGTAAGCACTCTCAAGGTTAACACACACACACACACACACACACACACACACACACACACACACACACACACACACACACACACACACACACACACACACACACACATACACACACAAGCACACACGCACAAACAAACAAACACACACACACACACACACACACACACACACACACAGGAAGGAAATGCAAGGAGTTGGAGAGACAAAAGGGCTGGTGTGTGGAGGCCCATCATCACTACCAGTGCAACTGGAACACACACCTGAAAACCACTTCCATCCTGTGAAGAGGGTTCCAGTTCTTCTCTTGGTAGTTCAAATATCCCATCTGGAAACATAAAGAAATAAACATAGCTGACTGTCAAACATGGAAAGCATCACAAAAGAAATAGACATGTTTGTGTTTACTTGTATTTTATCAGATCCAGTGTCATTTTTTGTATCTTTAGTTATGATTTACAAAGGTTATCTGCAAAAAAAAATTTAAATGAGCGGTTGAAGTATTCAACTAGATATCACTTCCTTAGTTTCATTTTGAAAACTAAATAATTTAAATAAGCTCCACTCCCAATTAAAAGACAAATTTCCAGCAAAAAGTCATCAGCAGTCCCTGATTGTGCAGAGAGGTGAGGCAGTTTCTACACAGGGCATGCACTGGTGTATTCTACACAGGGCACACAATGGTGGATTCTACACAGGGCACACACTGGTGGATTCTACACAGGGCACACACTGGTGGATTCTACACAGGGCACACACTG
>JAWQFJ010009345.1:0-12929 GCA_034096865.1 Theodoxus fluviatilis | reverse complement strand
GTGCAGTGGGGACAAGAGGTGCAGTGGGGACAAGAGATGCAGTGGGGACAAGAGGTGCAGTAGGGACAAGAGATGCAGTGGGGACAAGAGATGCAGTGCGGACAAGAGATGCAGTGGGGGCAAGAGGTGCAGTGGGGACAAGAGGTGCAGTAGGGGCAAGAGGTGCAGTGGGGACAAGAGGTGCACTAGGGACAAGAGGTGCAGCAGGGACAAGAGGTGCAGCAGGGACAAGAGGTGCAGTAGGGACAAGATGTGCAGTAGGGGGTGCAGTAGGGACAAGAGTTGCAGTAGGGACAAGATGTGCAGTAGGGACAAGAGGTGCAGTGGGGACAAGAGGTGCAGTAGGTACAAGAGGTGCAGCAGGGACAAGAGATGCAGTGGGGACAAGAGGTGCAGTGGGGACAAGAGGTGCAGTAGGGACAAGAGGTGCAGTAGGGACAAGAGGTGCAGTAGGGACAAGAGGTGCAGTAGGGACAAGAGGTGCAGTAGGGACAAGAGGTGCAGTAGGGACAAGAGATGCAGTGGGGACAAGAGGTGCAGTAGGGACAAGAGGTGCAGTAGGGACAAGAGGTGCAGTAGGGACAAGAGGTGCAGTAGGGACAAGAGATGCAGTGGGGACAAGAAGTGTAGTAGGGACAAGAGGTGCAGTAGGGACAAGAGGTGCAGTAGGGACAAGAGGTGCAGTAGGGACAAGAGGTGCAGTAGGGACAAGAGGTGCAGTAGGGACAAGAGGTGCAGTAGGGACAAGAGGTGCAGTAGGGACAAGAGATGCAGTGGGGACAAGAGGTGCAGTAGGGACAAGAGGTGCAGTGGGGACAAGAGGAGCAGTGAGGACAAGAGGTGCAGTGGGGACAAGAGGTGCAGTGGGGACAAGAGGTGCAGTGGGGACAAGAGGTGCAGTGGGGACAAGAGGTGCAGTGGGGACAAGAGGTGCAGTGGGGACAAGAGGTGCAGTGGGGACAAGAGGTGCATTGGGGACAAGAGGTGCAGTGGGGACAAGAGGTGCAGTATGGACAAGAGGTGCAGTGGGGACAAGAGGTGCAGTGGGGACAAGAGGTGCAGTGGGGACAAGAGGTGCAGTTGGGACAAGAGGTGCAGTAGGGACAAGAGGTGCAGTGGGGACAAGAGGTGCAGTGGGGACAAGAGGTGCAGTGGGGACAAGAGGTGCAGTGGGGACAAGAGGTGCAGTGGGGAAAAGAGGTGCAGTGGGGAGAAGAGGTGAAGTAGGGACAAGAGGTGCAGTGGGGACAAGAGGTGCAGTGGGGACAAGAGGTGCAGTAGGGACAAGAGGTGCAGTGGGGACAAGAGGTGCAGTGGGGACAAGAGGTGCAGTGGGGACAAGAGGTGCAGTGGGGACAAGAGGTGCAGTGGGGACAAGAGGTGCAGTGGGGACAAGAGGTGCAGTAGGGACAAGAGGTGCAGTGGGGACAAGAGGTGCAGTGGGGACAAGAGGTGCAGTGGGGACAAGAGGTGCAGTGGGGACAAGAGGTGCAGTGGGGACAAGAGGTGAAGTAGGGACAAGAGGTGCAGTAGGGACAAGAGGTGCAGTGGGGACAAGAGGTGCAGTGGGGACAAGAGGTGCAGTAGGGACAAGCGGTGCAGTGGGGACAAGAGGTGCAGTGGGGACAAGAGGTGCAGTGGGGACAAGAGGTGCAGTGGGGACAAGAGGTGCAGTGGGGACAAGAGGTGCAGTGGGGACAAGAGGTGCAGTGGGGACAAGAGGTGCAGTAGGGACAAGAGGTGCAGTGGGGACAAGAGGTGCAGTGGGGACAAGAGGTGAAGTAGGGACAAGAGGTGCAGTGGGGACAAGAGGTGCAGTGGGGACAAGAGGTGCAGTGGGGACAAGAGGTGCAGTGGGGACAAGAGGTGAAGTAGGGACAAGAGGTGCAGTGGGGACAAGAGGTGCAGTGGGGACAAGAGGTGCAGTGGGGACAAGAGGTGCAGTGGGGACAAGAGGTGCAGTGGGGACAAGAGGTGCAGTAGGGACAAGAGGTGCAGTGGGGACAAGAGGTGCAGTGGGGACAAGAGGTGCAGTGGGGACAAGAGGTGCAGTGGGGACAAGAGGTGCAGTAGGGACAAGAGGTGCAGTGGGGACAAGAGGTGCAGTGGGGACAAGAGGTGCAGTGGGGACAAGAGGTGCAGTGGGGACAAGAGGTGCAGTAGGGACAAGAAGTGCAGGCGCAATAAAATCAATAGAACAGATGATGGATGAATGAAGCTTTACAACCTTTCAAACTTTGTGATGTATTTAAGACAATTGATCACGAAACATCTTTAGAGCTAGTTAGATTTACAGCAAGACATGACTTCCGAGTCATTCGCTTCTTACGAATCGTGCAGGGAGACGGGGGGGGGGGGGGGGGGGGGGGCAATTGTCACTCCAGCCCCTAGGCATTCTGGTCCACTAGAGATGGAAGGATTTCGTCCGAAAATTTCAAATGAGGGTCACGCGAGAGGCTTGTGGGATAGCTGATCTGCTCCCTGAAATACGCCGTTAAAGTAGCTCTAAGACTATTTTGCACAAAACTCTTAACTTACTTATGTTGAGGCAATAAAAACACGCGTTTATTCGATAAAATGAAATGTTTGTGTTGAAATGGAAACAATTTTTGACATCTGAAGGATTTCTGTAAAAAGTGGAGAAAAACAAGTATCAGAAAGAACTATTTTTTGCGCAATGCTATGATGCGAAGGGTCAAGTCTATTACGCATTCATTGCGAGCTGTGCCAGAGTCAGTACTGACTCGGTTTCACAGAATGGTACCTAGGGGGATGAACGGTAAAAAAAGCAAAGCAGGATCAAGAAAAAACAAGAGGAGCAGTAGCAGGCAGAGGAACGAGAGAAGCAAGAGAGGCAGAATGATGAAGAGGAGCAGGCAGAGGAACGAGAGAAGCAAGCGAGGCAGAAAGATAAAGAGGAGCAGGCAGAGGAAGAAATATTTTTTACTGCAGCACAAAAAGCAAAGGACTCATTCGTTACGTTGCATCACAAAAGCTAGAGATCTGAGGCCGAATTGAAAGACTTTCTCAAATTCCACATTTTATCTGATTTTTGTTGGAAAATGAGAAATGAGCGTCCCAACATTCAACACACACGACCCAAAGCCACAATGGCATTTTATCAGACGGGACAGCTTTATACAGAGACTGAAGTGTGCGCAGATAGAGTGAAATTCTAAAAATCGAACGACGATAGCATGTTGCACCTTTTCAAAATGAGGCCATGCCGTGCTCGAAGCCTGGAGTGGTCACTGATAAAACTTTAGCAAACCGATTGTCTTCGCTTTTCAGTTTAAAAAAAGTACATACCGCAGCTGCCACACGATACCATCCTCCTCACCTGGAACCCATGTCCGAGGGGTTTTCGGTTTAGTAGTATACGTGTATTGCTCGATATTCGAGTCAGACTCCTTCTATGCACTCAAGAAGAAACTAACAACTTTTGTCGTCCCTCAGTGACGGCTTTGCAGCGCATTTGATCAGTGTTTTGAAATTGGCACGAAATAAATCTGTCAACATGCATACTTATACATACACATATTCACATATACGCACATATACACGTATACATACATACATATGCGTGCACGCACGCATGCATGCATGCAGGCAGGCAGATGTATGCATCTATACACACACACACACGCACATATATATACGACCTATCAATCTGTATAGGATATTTCAGGCCACTGATCGCGAAAAATCTTGAATTGGATAGAAAAAGAGCAATTGACGTCACGATTTTCCTAAGTATTCGCCTCTTACGAAATGCGAAGGGAGACGCGGTGGGTCTATTCTCACCCCCGACCCACAGAAGGATGCACACTCTGAAGCTGGTCTACGGGGGGGGGGGAGTCTCCCAACTTTCATTCATTTTTTAATAAACATGAGACGCAAACGCTTAGAGAGTTGGTTGGTTGGTTGGTGTTTTACGGCCTATCTGCCTTTGTAGGCTATGTAAGGCCATTAAAGCACGAAAATCTTTCGAACAGTTTGGAGTAAACGCTTATCAAGTCATTGTGTCCCTAGTTATTCGCCTCTTACGAATCACGTAGAGAGACGTGGTGGGTCAATTCTTACCCCCAACCCACAGGGGGTACGCTTAGAGAGAGAGAGAGATAGAAATAGAGAGAGAGATAGAGAGATATAGAGAGATAGAGATATAGAGAGATAGAGATAGAGATAGAGAGATATAGAGGTATAGAGATATAGATAGAGATATAGATAGAGATAGAGATAGAGAGAGATAGAGAGAGATAGAGAGAGATAGATAGAGAGAGATAGAGAGAGATAGAGATAGAGAGAGATAGAGATGAGAGAGATAGAGAAAAATAGAGATAGAGAGAGATAGAGATAGAGAGAGATAGAGAGAGATAGAGAGATAGAGAGAGATAGAGAGATAGATAGAGAGATGGATAGAGAGGTGGATAGAGAGATAGATAGAGAGAGATATATAGAGATAGATAGAGATAGATGATATAGAGATAGATAGAGAGATAGAGAGAAATATAGAGAGAGGTAGTTAGAGAGATAGATATATATAGAGAGATAGAGAGATAGATAGAGAGAGAGACAGATAGAGAGATAGAGAGATGGAGAGAGATAGATAGATGGAGAGAGAGATAGAGAGAGATAGAGAGAGATAGAGAGAGATAGAGAGAGAGATAGATATAGAGAGATAGAGATAGAGAGATAGAGATAGAGAGAGGTAGATAGATGGAGAGAGTGAGATATAGATAGAGTGAGAGATAGAGATATAATTATAGATAGACAGACAGACAGAGATAGAGATAGAGAGATAAAGAGAGAGATATAGAGAGATAGAGAGAGAGAAGGAGAGAGAAAGAGATTCTCCCTGCCGCCCGTAAATCTAGGAGCCGTATCTTTCTCCAACTTCCTCGACACTCCATCTTTTTCCCATGTGGAGAAAAAAGCAGGATGCAGGCGGGGAAGTTGCGCTCTGTCCCCGTTGTAAAACTTGGAGCATAAACGTCCTTACCATTTATCAATATTTTCTCGGCCATTGTTCCCTCGGTGTTCGGGTGGCTGTCTCGGACCGAAGCCTAACGAACGAGAACGCACTTTCATTGTTGCAGGCGCGGCCTGGACACTGATTAATGCAGCGTACCCTTGTCATCCAGAATGCGTCTCTCTCCCCGCTCCTTCCAAGCCAGTCGTCCCTAATCCAGGTGGCCGCAGCCCTTAACTCGATATCCGCTTTTCCCTCTCCACCCAGCCTTCAATGCAGCACGCCTGTGCCGTGCTGAATGGCCGGGTGGCCCACCCGGATTAGGATTACCAATAATTCACCCGCTGCTGACTTGGTCTGACGACGATCCATTGACGATAACATTGCCCCTTTGTGGCCAGACCCTAACAAGTGATTCCTGTCCCGGCTCCGACTTTGATCCCGGAGAAATCAACACGGGACAGCCTTCCATGCAGAAGACATTTTGGTGAAAAGTGCTCTCGCTGGGCCTACCATGCGATATGAGGATGGGGAACTTGAAAAAAAATCACACGAAGGAAAAAAGAGCGTTTCGTGAAGAAAGATAAATGAAACAAGAAAATGCATCGTGCTTGTCAACTGCTCGAGAAGTTCACAAGAGAAGAAAGGAGAAAAACCGGAAGCTTTATTCGAAATGTCCGAAGGGGCAGGATTGATGACCAACGGAGTCGGGTCCTTTTCTCTCTCTGATCTGCTCTCTCTCTCTGATCTGCTCTCTCTCTCTGATCTGCTCTCTCTCTCTCTCTCTCTCTCTCTCTCTCTCTGTGTGTGTGTGTGTGTGTGTGTACGGCAAGTTTTGTTCCGTATCATCCTTCTCAACCATTTCTTCCAATGATACACACCGTAGCAAAACTATGTTCGTATGTCGTTGCCATGGACAATTTTGCCTTGCTCCTTATCCATTTTCCCATTCAGCCTTTCTCTCTACGGCCCCAGAGCTGACATAAAGCAAGATTTGTGTCACCTACTGCCGCTCTCGCCGTCACTTGCTATCTATCTCATCTGCAGGTGTGCACTGCCATACGCACATCATGGAACACGAGCAGCACGCATAGAAACAGCTTCTAACAAAGACTGGACTCTTCATGAGAAGATACTTTTGCAAGACAAATTATTGCATGGGGGCTACGTGATCATTTTTATGTTTGACTTGAAGATAAATGCAGATTTTGTACAGAATGGATATATAGGAATTTGGCGACCAATTTTTTTTAAACGGTGTGTTGTGAAGGTGCTGAACTTTGCTAGAATGTCGTAGTGGTTTCCAGGGGCGCGTTTGTTAGGTAAGAAATCTCGAGAGAATTTCGAGGGCTAGGCGTTGCCTACGTCGTCTCGCTCATAAGGAAGCACTCGCTGTGAAGGAGGGTGGCCGAGGTTGCTCTGGAGGTCTCTAGCTGCAGAGACCCGGATGAATCAAAATGGCGGAGACCGTGCCAACTGAGTTGCCGCTGATATACGGCAATGCCTGGAATGTGCTTCTCACTGTCCGAGAATGAAAAAGTGTTCGTTCACATAAGTATTTTCTGTTTGAGTGCTCATTTGTATATTTTGAGGAGTAGGTGTATATGTTATTTCTGGACGTACTCTGCCGACATTATTAGTCGTTTGCAAACACTAAACGCCGTACCCGTACACTCTATGAATAATGTCCCTTGAATTGATCGAAATGAATCGAGGCACAACATTTCCGATAAAATTGTCTACAATTGAACCTGGATTGTTGTTGTTGTTTCGTTGAAAAAGCTCCCGTGCCATTCGATATGACACCATGGTGTGTTCTATCAAGTGAAAAACTGCTGTGATGTCTGTATCGTCAATTATTTCGTCTATCGGCAGCTTCTTCACCGAGTCTGGCGCCAGGAACCAGCCATGTTCTCTCGGACTTCCACCTTGCCAATAGATGATTGACTGTTTCTTAGACGCCTCGCTCGCCCTCGGCTAGCCCTCGAGGCGAGCCACTTGCCTAACAAACGCGCCCCAGCTTGGACGAACCCCCTCGGCGGGTCTGTTGCCTAGTCACGTGACGTGACCAGGAGGCGATCGCCCTTTGAACTGCCGCGTGACGTCACTTTACGCAGCTTCCAGACAACGGAGTGCATTCTAGTCTACTCCCTGTCACGACTCAAATATGTGGTGGAACTTTAAATACACTTCCGGTCCTTATTCAAACCGGCATGATGCGCCTTTACGTGTTTTGCAGTGTCAGCACTTGCTGACGGCATTTATTTTTCAACCGTTTCGCACGTGCAATGCAAGTCGTCATGCGGCAGCACGTGTACGACATTTTCTTTGTGTGTGAATGGACCCAATATAAAGGGTCTGATTTTTCCTCTTAAGAGGATTGGGGGTTGAAAGAACATTTCGTCGGTTACTGTGTGTGTGGTTCCTTTCTGAGCAGTGTCTCAGGGGGCCGTTGTGCCCGGTTGGCAAGGCCTGGTTTTGGTTTGCCGGTCTCTTTACTGGTGTTGTAAAGAGGGGAAAATCTTTTGTCTCGTCGTCAAGCCTTTAACTGTGACATTGTGACGGTCCAAAGGCTGTTCTCTTTTTGGTTTCATCTTACCTTAGTGCCTGCGGAAGTTTGACGTCTGCTGACGACGTCAGGGACACTGACCACGCCAAGCTTCTAGTACGGCAAGACTTTCATTCTTTTGTGTGTGCCTGTGGTATTGGTGCAGAGCCGTCACGGTTGACGGATTGGAAGGGGGGTGGGGGGATGGACGTTGTCCTTAGTTAAAGTACACTTTGAAGTTGAATTGAAAATATTGTTAATAATCATTGTGGTGGGTGGAATGTTGGATTTGTGGTGAACTTACTGCTGGAATGTTCTAGCAGATTGCAATTGGCGAGTTGGAGTGGTAGTCATTGTTGACGTGAATGGGAAGTATTGTTGTGTAATCTTTGGAGATATTTATTGTGGACTTACTGTTGGAGTGTTCCCGCATACTGGAATTGGCGAGTTTGAGGTGTGGGATTTATTTGCATTCGCTGGTTCTTTTTCCTTTTATGTTATTAAATTGTTACATTTGATTCATATCTTGTTTGGCATTGCTTTGAATAGGGTGTCTTCTTAAGTATGTGTACAATCGGGCAATTTCCCCTTAAAAACAAAAAAACTAATGAATATATCTGCATGGGACTACAATTCCATCAGTAGTCGTCCACCAGGGCCGTGACACTCCCGTTGATCTCGATGATTCTAGAAAGCCTCCAAAATGTGTATAAGGCGAGAATGAAGTAGAGAGAGAGAGAGACAGAGAGAGAGAGAGAGAGAGAGAGAGAGAGAGAGAGAGAGAGAGAGAGAGAAGAGACAGAGAGAGAGAGAGAGAGAGAGAGAGAGAGAGAGAGAGAGAGAGAGAGAGAGAGAGAGAGAGAGAGAGAGAGAGAGAGAGAGAGAGAGAGAGACAGAGAGAGAGAGAGACAGAGACAGAGAGAGAGAGACAGAGAGAGAGACAGAGAGAGAGAGAGAGAGAGAGAGAGAGAGAGAGAGAGAGAGCAAGACAGAATAGGTGAGTGCGCATGATGAAGAGACAAGTGAAAGCGACAGAAGACACGTGTAAGAGCACGATAAACAGAAACTTTGTCATCACGGGACCGAGCGCCGAGAGTGGAGTGTGTTTACACTGATGCCGATTACTGATTTTGTCGCTGTGTCTCGACCAGTGCATGAATACAGTTTTTGAAAACGACCACCATATTTTGTGGACTTCGACTTCCCGACGCAAGCTAGGAGAATAGCAGCAGCAGCAGCAGCAGCAGCAGTAGTAACAGTAGTAGCAGCAGTAGTAGCAGCAGTAGCAGCAGTAGTAGCAGCAGCAGTAGCAGCAGTAGTAGTAGCAGCAGTAGCAGCAGCAGAAGCAGCAGTAGTAGCAGCAGCAGTAGAAGCAGTAGTAGCAGCAGCAGTAGAAGCAGTATAAGCAGCAGTAGCAGCAGTAGTAGCAGCAGCAGTAGAAGCAGTATAAGCAGCAGTAGTAGCAGTAGAAGCAGCAGTAGTACTGTAGCAGTAGAATTAGCAGTAGTAGCAGTAGAAGCAGTAGAAGTAGCAGTAGTAGCAGTAAAAGTAGTAGCAGCAGTAGTAGCAGCAGTAGTAACAGTAGTAGTAGTAGAAGTAGTAGTAGCAGTAGAAGTAGTAGCAGCAGTGGTAGAAGTAGTAGCAGCAGCAGTAGAAGTAGCAGTTGTAGTAGAAGTAGTAGTAGTATCATATAGCTCAGTGTAGTATCATATAGCTCAGTGTATCGCCTGGACTTCCGGGACTCCCAAGCAAAAGAGTTATCTTCTATGACCAATCAGGATGCAGATTCGGCCTACTTACTGCGTCTAAGAATACATTGGACTTCGAAGAACACGATCGCCGAAGTCCACTTCGAACTTCGAACACTGGGCAAACCCCCAACATTACTTACGCGAAGTCCACTTCAAACTTCGAACACTGGGCAAACCCCCAACATTACTTACGCGAAGTCCACTTCAAACTTCGAACACTGGGCAAACCCCCAACATTACTTACGCGAAGTCGAATCTTTGGCGATGTAGGCGGAAGCTACGTCCAATTAGAACGCACCTTACGCGCAGAACTAACTTTCTTGTTCGTCGAGTAGTGTTGGTGATGCGTTTCCACGCCATTTCGATCATTGTTCGTGCATACTGCCTATAAATCAAAGGTTAAAGGGCAAGAATCGCCGAGGAAGGCCCCCCCCCCCCAAAAAAAAAAAATGTCTAGGGCGAAGATTAACAAAGATGGACCGGTCACAACCTTGCCACCCTGCCACAAATGATAGATGACCGCTACGGTGGAATTCCCCGATATCCCAGTCATGCCAGTACAAAAAGGGGGTAAAGGTGTGGCTTTATACAGCGACATCTCCCATGTCTGGGTCTCAAACCACTTTACACTTTCCCCCTGATCACTGGGCAGCTTGATCAATTCTTCACTGGCATCTCACAAGTCAGGTACCAGCGCCAACTCCATTCCCTGGCGAGCGTCCCAACCCGGTGGCTCATACCAACATACACGGGTTAATCGTACTACTGCTAACAATGTCCCCTCAAGTACTCAGTTTTACTCCGGGGGGGGGGGGGGGGGGGGGGCGCGGGAAAGAAGCGACATGCTCAAAGGATGCAACTCTGGGAACCGCGCAGCTTCGAACGCCGTACCCACTAGTCGCAAGCGACTGCAGTCAAGCACGCTGACCACGGCCACAGAGTTGAGCCGAGGTGAATGAAGTGTTACGGCTTGTCAGCCTTTTTCGGTTACCAGTTTGAAGGGTTGGAAACACGGTGCACGGTCAGCCCCTCAGCCTCTACTCGCTTGTTGAAACCATGTCTTTAGACAGGCGGAGATGGGCGAGCGTGCTTTGGGGTTGGACAATGTGCGAGGCGCAGTGCCGTGGTTCTATCCCTGGGACGGAGAAATCTGGGTTTATTTAAATTTTTCGGTTACGTAAGGCCATTGACTACAATTTTACCGGAGCTGGTTTGAGTACGACTTGTGAGCAAGTCAAGTCTACTTCCCTGTTTGAGTACGACTTAAGGTCAAGTCAAATCTACTTCCCTGTTTGTGTACGACTTGTGAGCAAGTCAAGTCTACTTCCCTGTTTGAGTACGACTTGAGGTCAAGTCAAGTCTACTTCCCTGTTTGTGTACGACTTGTGAGCAAGTCAAGTCTACTTCCCTGTTTGAGTACGACTTAAGGTCAAGTCTACTTCCCTGTTTGAGTACGACTTGTGAGCAAGTCAAGTCTACTTCCCTGTTTGAGTACGACTTGTGAGCAAGTCAAGTCTACTTCCCTGTTTGAGTACGACTTGTGAGCAAGTCAAGTCTACTTCCCTGTTTGAGTACGACTTGTGAGCAAGTCAAGTCTACTTCCCTGTTTGAGTACGACTTGAGGTCAAGTCTACTTCCCTGTTTGAGTACGACTTGTGAGCAAGTCAAGTCTATTTCCCTGTTTTTGTACGACTTGTGAGCAAGTCAAGTCTATTTCCCTGTTTGTGTACGACTTGTGAGTAAGTCAAGTCTATTTCCCTGTTTGTGTACGACTTGTGAGCAAGTCAAGTCTACTTCCCTGTTTGAGTACGACTTGTGACCAAGTCAAGTCCACTTCCCTGTTTGAGTACGACTTGTGAGCAAGTCAAGTCTACTTCCCTGTTTGAGTACGACTTGTGAGTAAGTCAAGTCTACTTCCCTGTTTGAGTACGACTTGTGAGCAAGTCAAGTCCACTTCCCTGTTTGAGTACGACTTGTGAGCAAGTCAAGTCTACTTCCCTGTTTGTGTACGACTTGTGAGCAAGTCATGTCTACTTCCCTGTTTGAGTACGACTTGTGACCAAGTCATGTCTACTTCCCTGTTTGAGTACGACTTGTGAGCAAGTCAAGTCTACTTCCCTGTTTGAGTACGACTTAAGGTCAAGTCAAGTCCACTTCCCTGTTTGAGTACGACTTGTGAGCAAGTCAAGTCTACTTCCCTGTTTGAGTACGACCAAACGGCCCTCCTCAGGGCTTTCTCCCCAGGTCTTTCGGATGGGACGTTCATAAACCGAGGTCTAGTGTGTGATACGCATTCACAAACATCAATCGCGCACTATAAAGATCCTGACGCTCATGTCCTTGACGGGTGAGTGCCGGCCACAGAAAAAATACCCAGCACGCACAAATTCTCCCTTGTGCTTACAGTAGTCTTAGCGCCGTAGGCCAATGTAATTGGCCTTAGCAGCAGGACACTGGTCTCATTGACTTGAGACACGACACACTGAGAGACAGCCTCAACATCGGCTGAAGCGCTTTGAGCATACGGCAGTATGGATATGTGCGCTATACAAGTAGACATCATCATCATCATCATCAAGTCAAGTCTATTTCCCTAGCTAATCACCTTGGATGAAGTACTGCGTATGGAGACGCGGTAGGTCTATTCTTAGCTCCAGCCCGCAGAGTTCTCCTTCCCTGCACGTCACTTGAAGGTCACGGGAAGGGCATAGATCATAACTGCCTTGAAAACCCAGTAACTGTGAAGATGTTATTTGTCGGGGAAGATAAGAGCTTTTTGCACAAGCTTAATTCACGATGTGTGAGTTCCCCTCGAGTGGTCATAGTACACAAAAGACCAAGAAAATATGCCCCAAATACACATGAATAGCATAGCCTTTCCCGCACGAAGGGCGACACTGAAACAGATACAGTCTGAAAATGGCAGCTTTTCCTCCCCGCGTAAAATTACACCACACTGAATACCTTTTTTGAGAAAAGGCTCGACATTTCTATAGGGTCGTGAACCCTCTGATATCAAAGTGCATCTAATGAGCAGCAAATCTAAATAATCTGTGTCGCAGTTTGAAGTGGGCACCATACTGCACATTCAGACAACGACTGACTACCGTTTCAAAAAAAGAACCAGTCACCTAAAAAGGACAAGGAAATCTGTTGACGCACAAATTGCTGCGTCTGCTGCGTATCAGGTTTCCTTTCCACACAGATAAGGATTGACATGAGAATGCACGACGCCGCACTAATCTTCCATTGCTCACAGCCTCCCCCTGGTGGAAATGAATACTAATTTTATCACTCAACTTAAACTCTCCAATTAACAAACATATCCCTGTAGGTTTTCACCTCTCTCTCTCTCTCTCTCTTTTCTCTCTCTCTCTCTCTCTCTCTCTCTCTCTCTCTCTCTCTCTCTCTCTCTCTCTCTCTCTCTCTCTCAACGCACGCACGCACGTATGCACACACACACACACACACACACACACACACACACACACACACACACGAGAATCTATCTAGTTAACCTTTGATTGTCCATCAAATGATATCACACTGTGTTTGTTGTTTTCAAAGTTTGGTTTTGTCAGGTGTAACGGGCGGCTGGCCTTAACAAAAAGGTTATATACTCACGGACATAAGAAATGCGAAACACCCAGACCTGGGC
>JAWQFJ010009341.1:20000-44601 GCA_034096865.1 Theodoxus fluviatilis | reverse complement strand
CCTTCACTGACTGTGACGGTACGCCCTTTCCGCAGTATTAAGAATTATACACAAGTGGAATCAGGGTGACAGATTTACTCATGTGTCCATTGAAGTGATCCTTTCTCCCTGTTTTCCGTGTGAGTTGTCAGATGATGAACTATTATACTACTACTGTTATGAGTTGCATGTTTATGCATGTGTTAAATAATGGACACTAAAGAATGTAGAAGCCAGCCAGGCCTCAAATAAAATGTAGTTATTAGAAAAACCAGCAATGACTTGAAAATAGTATGCTGTGGTGAAGTCTCAAAGTGAACAAGTGAACAGTTTCAAATTAAGGCGCCGAGCTTCCAGTATGAGTAACCTTGACATTGCTTAAGACAATGTAGAGGCGTTCAACGTGATTGGCCAACTTTTAAAGTTAGAGTAGGAAAATGTGCTGGCCAAGCACGCGCCAAATCCCAATTACCCCATTGGTTTAGGGGGAGTGAATTCGTGAGACTTTGAATGGAGACCGTGGGGGAGAGAATAAAAAGACTGCTGTCTGCTGGCTCGTGGCTGGCACTCTCTGCTCCTGGCGTGGAGTGGAATCATCTGTGGCAAGGCCATGCCCATATGGGAGAAAGGACGGGTGACATCTGCCCTCTACCTCTCATGGACTCTAGCTCGAGTCCCCCTGGCCTTCCTTGATGACCCCAGCACCAGCCCTCTGGGGGGGAACGTGGGCCACGCCAATCAGCCACAAGTGCAGATGGCCATTCCCTACCCCCTGCCGGACCCCCACCAGAATCTACGCTTTGCCTGATGACAAGAAGGACGGGAGGGGAGATGATGCAGTTCCAACCCTCCCTTTTATCAGGACCCACTCCTCCTGTCAGTCGTCACCTCCCCAGCGCCAAAAAAAAAAATCTCACCCCTTGAAGAACAACCACCAGGGTCAATGGCTCTCACCCCTTCAGCATTCTTTCAAGGAGTGGACTCACGTGAACTCTCCTCCCAGTTACGTTTTTCCTTGCAATATAGGCTGGCTGGTTAAATTAGGATTAAATAAGTATTACTCATGCATGTTGATTTAACAATCATTGCCCATCTGTTTAATTGTTATTAAAGTAATTTTGTTTTCGTTGTCTGCACTCATCTTCTCTGTTGTCCTGTTCGTCCTTGACAGCAAGAAAGGTGAGTGAATGTTGCAAGATACCAGTGCGTTTCCCCTAGACACCCTCTCAATAATAATCAGAGCCCTGTCTTGTAACAATTGGGGGATCGACCGGGATCTTTGAATCATAATAGACATCTCCTGGGTGTGCATGGTTGTGTTGTACTGTGACTTATCAGCCTTCGAGTAGCTTTGCTTCTCCCAGTATTGCTATTGTGTCTTTGTACAGTAGTCGCCGCTTATTAAAAACATATTGGGACCGAACAATAGAGTTTTTAATAAGCGGCGTTTTTATTAACCGTTTGCGTGTTGAACATGTCCATCAGTAACGATGTAAATCCCGACAGGACAAACTGTTTTTAAAAAACGGCTGTTTTTATTAACCGCGTGTTTTATAAGCGGCGACTACTGTATTGCCAATAGTTGTTTTGTTGGGATATTTCCCTTGCCATTTCAGTTCATTGCTTGTGAAGTGTCCCCCACATTTGTTGCTGATTGAAAATCGATAATCTTTTATTATGGCTGATGTGGTAGAAAAGGAGTTGCCTACCATTGCCAACATTTTGTCATTGAATAAGGCAATTTAGAAAATCTGGTTTTGAGATTTGGATTAGAAGTGAGTGGAGATGCTTCCAAGGTGGATCTGCAGGAGGCCTTGATTGTTTTTGTGAGTGAGTCTCGGCAGGAGAGTGTGAGGGAGGCCAAAACGCCAGTGCCTAACAATGAGAAGGTTCCAATTGATGTAGGGGAATCTGTGAGACTGCGGCAGTTGAAGTTGGAGGAGAGATGGTTGGAGTGGGAAAGAGAGGAGAGAGAACGGGAAAGAGAGGAGAGAGAACGGGAAAGACAGGAGAGAGAACGAGAAAGAGAACATAAGTTGCAGATGAAAAGGTTTGAGGCGAGGAATAGGGGAGGGAACAGGCGAGCACAAGAGGGAGGGACTGATTTGAGAATGTCTCAGGGGGCCGCTAAGTTCTCCGGGAAGCCTGGAGTGGCAGAAGGATCGTTGGTATCTCATCTTGGGTACTGTATTGACTGGGATAGCTCAGGAGGTGTACGAGGCCAATGAGCGATATCAGGGACAATGCCACCTTGAAAGAAGAGATCCTGCAGAAGTATGAGCTCACCACTGAGGCATACTGTCAGAGGTTTAGGAAATGTAGGAAGGAAGAGGAGGAAACTTTCAAAGTGTTTCAAAGCGGCTCAACTGCAGGGTATGTTCCACAGATGGTGAACCGCAGTTGGTGCTAGTGAGGACCTGGGCAAGTTGAAACAAGCTATTATCATGGAGCAATTTGAGAATTCCGTGGGGGAGGAAATTAAGATCTACTAGGGGAGCGGGAGATAGACGAAGTTAGCAAAGCAGCTTCTCTATCAGATGACTATCACCTAATTCATGCAACTAGTGGGTCGAAGAAAGGGAAGTGAGACTGGAAGAACCATAAATCAGCAAAGGGAGAGACAATGAGTAACACTGTCAAAGTGAATGAAGGAGTGAAAAGGGGAGAACAGAGTGGTGGGAACAGATCTCCCAGACATTTCAAATGCTACCGATGTTTGAAGACTGGGCATATGGCTCGTGATTGCAGTTAAGTTGAACTCTGACAATACAGGTCGAGTAGCTTTTGTAAAAACCCTTGATGTAGCATCGAAGGGAATTGACATGATGTGTGGACCCATGAACCAGGTGGAGTTTGGCAAAAGGGGCAAGTTGAATGCCATGAGCCAACAGACCCGTTCTGTGATGCAGGGTGCGGAGGAGTGTTATACTCCATTTGTGTCACCTGGGGAGTTGTATGTGGGTCGAAAGGTGATGCTTGTCACTGTGTTCTGTCATACAGGTGCGGTAAATTTCAATGGTGCGGCCTGATGTTATCATAGGTTGGGAAGAATCATACACCGGCAAGAGAGTTCTGGTGTCTGGCATTGGTGGGAATGCACCATCCCTTCCCTTGCATGAGGTGAGACTGAGGGCACGTGAATATGATGGCCTTGCGATTGTGGGTGAATGCAAGGAGTTACCTTCCCTGGAGTGGATGTTCTCCTTGGAAATGCTCTTGCAGGCCTGGATGTAGTGGTCAATCCTGTGGAAACCACGATACCAGTGTGTGAGTTGTCAGACCCTGTTATGGTCGAAACCCTCCCAGCTAAAGAGGAATGTGGGGCGGAGGATGTGGAAGCCTTCCCCTGCTGTGTGCTACCTCGCTCTGCTCGCGAGAAGTTGGAGATTCCCGATGTGAATCTCAGTGAGACGTTTATGTCATCTTTGTTTGATGACAGCAGGTATAGTGACCTGAAGAGAGATGGCAGAACAGAGAACTCAGACGAGTCGACGACTTTGAGTTCAGAGGTGCAGGGCAAAGTGACCAATCTGATCCAAGAACAGGAACACGATCCTAGTCTACGTCATCTGTTTAAAGAGGCTGAAGAAGAGAGCAAAGGTGATACGTCCCTGGGGTATTTCCTGAGAAAAGGACTGCTAATGCAAAGAAGTAGGTCCCGAGATGCACAAGCATCGGGGACGTGGAAAGTGGACTGTCAGATTGTGTTGCCCCACAGTCGCAGACAGTTTGTACTGGACTTGGCACATGGTGATCCCACGGCTGGACATATGGGAGTGACCAAGACCTAGCAGAAGCTGAAACGGCATTTCTTTTGGCCAGGGATGTTAAAAGATGCGGGGAGGCTGTGCAAGCAGTGTGCTGTGTGCAAGAGAGCAGAAAAGAAAGATCAGGATGAACGAGTGGATCAGCTCTCCTTCGTGAGTAATCTGACAGAAAGGATGGCAAGAGCAGTTGAGTGTGCCACTGAACATCTGGGTGAAGTGAAGCAACTAATGGAAAAATGGTATGATTGGAAGGCGAGAAAAAGGAAGTTTGAACCTGGAAAGAAATTGCTGGTGCTGTTTCCAGTCCCGGGGAAATTCTATCTCAGGGCGGTACACAGGACCATAAGAAGTGAAGGTGTACACTGACTACAATTCATTAGTGTTCCTCAAAAATCACAAAAGGCAAAAATCAGTTGCTGCTGAGATGGAGCCTCATTTTGCAGGATGTGTCTGGCAGGGACAATATTGTAGCCAACACACTCTCTAGACTGTAATAGATATTATGAGAGTGTCGCCTTCTGTTTCCCTCTGAAACCCTGTAAGGCTTACAGTTTTCTTTATTCTTTAGTGGATGTAGAAATATTGTTTTGTTTTGTGCTGATATTTCGTAGAAACTCATGTTGCATGCCTTTGTTGGAAGCATAGTTGAAGATATGTCCTATTTGATTAATTTTTTTAAATTGATAAAAAATTTCTTTGATGGAAGGAGGATTGTGACGGTACGTCCTTTACGCATTATTAAGCATTGTACACGTACACAAGTGGAATCAGGGTGACAGATTTACTCTTGTGTCCATTGAAGTGATCCTTTCTCCCTGTTTTCCGTGTGAGTTCTCAGATGATGAACTATTATACTACTACTGTTATGAGTTGCATGTTTATGCTTGTGTTAAATAATGGACACTAAAGAATGTAGAAGCCAGCCAGGCCTCAAATAAAATATAGTTATTAGAAAACCAGCCATGCCTTGAAAGTAGTTTGCTGTGGTGGAGCCTCGTAATGAAACAGTGAACAGTTTCAAATTAAGGCGCCGAGCTTCCAGTATGAGTAACCTTGACATTGCTTAACAAGAAGATTAGCTAGTCCTCCTTTGTAAGGGGTAAGTCCTCTGCGGCATTGAGCGTAGAGTGAAGTTGTTATGACGATACTGTTTACTGATTGTCACTGTTGTGTATTGACCAGTGAGTGAATAAAGTATAATCGAAAACGATCACCTGAGTTTGTGAACTTCGACTTCCCGGCGCAAGCTAGACGAACCCCTGTAGTAATAGGACATTGCAAAGAGAAAAGCGCAACACATACATGACATTCCAAATAGAGATTTTCAACTAAACAGTTTTTACTCTGTGCTTCTCCCAAGCAATGATCAACTTCGATGACTTTTTTACATGGAGCAGTATTACAAAGTAACAGACCACGTGACCACTCCTTCGCTCAAAACTGGTTGACGAGGCAAGTTAGGGTAAGGGGTCTTGGATAACGACTTTTTATGGATAGACTTTGTGTACTCTCTTTAGGGCAGTCAAACGAATTATGATCAGAGTGCTTTTAATCCGATACAAGTTTCAACCAGGAACCATATACTTTGCAATGAGCTGAGAATTCTTCTATGATTACGAGGTCGTCTGAATGAAAACGACGCCATTTAAACAACACTGAAGTGCTGGACAACTCAAAAAATAGAAATTGGACTATATGTGATAGCGTAGGCCTACATCGATCAGTTTGTAGTCATTGAACTACCTGTGATAGCGTAGGCCTACATCGATCACTTTTTAGTCATTGAACTACCTGTGATAGCGTAGGCCTACATCGATCAGTTTGTAGTCATTGAACTACCTGTGATAGAGTAGGCCTACATCGATCAGTTTGTAGTCATTGAACTACCTGTGATAGCGTAGGCCTACATCGATCAGTTTGTAGTCATTGAACTACCTGTGATAGCGTAGGCCTACATCGATCAGTTTTTAGTCATTGGTCGATTGTCCAAACAGAGAAACAATAGGTCAATCAAATATGTGGGAAATTACATAATCTAGCGGCTGAATTCCGTCAAACTTTCCCCGAATTTCGTTGTTGAGCAGTGACCATTGCTAACGCTTTAACCATTATCCCTACAGCAGGTCGAGTCGTTTTGATTTTTCAAAATGACTCACAAAGAGTACAATGATCAAAATAGGGGGTTATTTAAATACACGAATCATCCAATTATTTCACATTCAAATATATCCCTCTTGATCGGAGAGACGACTTATAAAAGCATTGGGATCGATGTTGCCTGCATTCCTACAATGACCTCTGACCCCGTAGCAGCGGTCGCCTTCCTGTCAAGGTCGCGTAGCAGCTGGAGCATCTCAAAAGGCGCTAAGTAAGACTCACGTAATCGGACAGCTGCAGCCTGTCGTCGATGCCACGTGACACCGCTCGGAAGAAGTTCTTCTCGAAGTCACTGACGGTCTGTGTTCCATCACGCTTCTCCAGCGTGGCCAGAGCAGGCAGGCAGCCTTCCCCCCTCGCCAGCAGCTTGGACCCGTCTCGACACCGCGCCTCCAGATAGGCGCACCTGTAGAGCAATGGGGTGCGACTGATGATTGACAGGTGTGCATTGCTCTGTGGTTTCGAAATGACATTGAGGCACGCAGATTGGTACATTTGGCTGAGCGTGAGGGGTTGAATTTCCTGATGGATGGATAGATGTCCTGATGGGTGGATGGATGGATGGATGGATGGATGGATGGATGGATGGATGGATAGATGGATGGATGGATGGATGGATGGATAGATGGGTGAGTGGGTGAGTGGATGGATGGATGGATGGATAGATGGGTGAGTAGGTGAGTGGATGGATGGATCGATGGATGGATGGATGGATGTCTGGGTGGATCAATGGATGGATGATAGACGGATGAAAAGATGGATGGATGGATGTCCTGATAGATGGATGGATGGATCAATGGATGAATGATAGACGGATGAAAAGATGGATGGATGGATGTCCTGAAGGATGGATGGATTGATGGATGTATGGATGGACAGAAGGATAGAATGATGGATAGACGGATGAAAAGATGGATGGATGGATGGATGTTTTTCCACAGTTTACAGTAAGATTACCAGGAAAGCCTTCCGCTATTGGGCCACACTAGTGTCCCCAACAGCTGCAGGCTTTCCGATTATTACACGGGATAAAGTTCTGGGTAGTTTCTTTAAGAGAAAGACATGCTAAACTGGAGACGTGTACGAGATGAAATAACACGAGCCAAATTTCGACTGAAAGATCTTCGTCAAGCCCCAGAGATACAAACGGTGTCTTCACGGGTTCTTCCTCTGGGAACGTTTCGCACAAAGAGTGACAATGCGACAGAGGCCGTACCGATCGGGGAAAACGGTGCCGTTCTGTGTACAGTGCAGCTCGTGTGGCGCATGGAGTTCTCCCAGCATGCATTCCACTGCCACCCGAGTGCACAGGTCAGCAGGCCAGGCAGCCCCTGCCGACAACAAACAGGACTTCAAGTCTCCCCGCTCACCAGGCCAAGCAGCCCCTGCCGTCAACAAACAGGACTTCAAGTCTCCCCGCTCACCAGGACAGCGGCGTTAAACAGGCGCAGATAGAGAAAGGAATGAAGTCAGAGATATAGAACACACGCACAGGTGTATATTCACAGATACACACACGCAGAGGCACGCACATGTCCACGTGCACACACAAAGAAGCGCGTGCCCGCACGCACACACACGTACGTGCACAGACACATACACATACACATACACGCACGTACGCACGCACGCACACACACACACTTACACACATACACAGAAATGCCTTAAACAGATACAAGGTAACAATACTTCCATATGATTTCCTTTTAATGTGATCTGTATGCGAAAATACACAAACCTCATTCGTGAGAAGAAGAAAAAGACCATTCTACCGCCATAAATCCCTCACTCTTGACTAGTTTGAGAGACTCTATATAGTTCTGGTAAAAAATAAAGAGTGCACAGCACAGAACCCCCCACCCCCACCTCCCACCCCCACCCCACCCCACCCCACCCCACCCCACCCCACCAGAAATTGATATGAACGAGTGGAAAGATCATTTTGCAAATATGTTGCGAGGTTACACCGATAGCGATGACGAGATCATGGCAGAAGTGGGGGAAGTCATGGAGCATCCTGAATTGGATGCCCGGATATAAATATATATAGGTTGTATTTTATCATAAAATAGTCCAATTGTGCTTCTGTTGAAGAGACTGCCATTAAAAGCAAGCAAAAAACGATTCAGTTAATGAAAACCATGTGGTCACTTCACAATATAAACGCAGATGCATTCTTTAAGCTCTTTGATGCCCAAGTGCAGTCTTCCTTATTGCATGGTGCCGAGATATGGGGTCTGGTGAACCAGGATAAGGTGGGAAAAGTACATGACTTGGGGTCGGCTCTCTATTGCGGAGGGCCAAGAACTGGGTCTGTATAATGAAGAGCACGTTATCATCGACTCATCTGTAAGTTAAAAAAAGTCAGATCATCTCACTCCTCTCTTCCGCTTTATCCACTGGTTGCTCATAAGTGCTAGAGTCCAATACAAGATTGCCTGTCTTTGCTACTTTTACTCCGCTGAATCCCTTCCTCAATATCTCTCTAAACCCATGCGCACCTACACACCCGCTAGACAGCTACGCTCTTCCGCAGACACAAGAATCCTCAGGTTCCCGGAGGACCCTCCAGTTAAAACAGAATTTGGTGAACGCTCTTTCTTTTATCAGGCTCCCTCTATCTGCAATGACCTCCCCGCCTCTGTTCGTCACTCTACTTCTCCCTCGACCTTTCGCTCTGCTCTCAAAACTCACCTCTTCTTGAAATCTTTCCCTGATCCTGTTTAAGTTTCTTCATCTTCCTCCCCTCACTGTTCTCTGTGTGGATTACCGGACAATCGCCACCCGGACAATCGCTACCCGGACAATCGGCACCGGACAATTGCCACCCAGATAATTGCTACCCGCACAATTGCCACCCGGTCAATCGCCACCGAAGACATTTGCCACCCGGACAATAGCCACCAAAAACAATTGCCACCCGGACAATAGCCACCGAGCAACCTAATCGTGATCAGTGAAATTGCAAATGCCGTGCAATTAATGAATGTTAAATCACTTCTGGAGCAAAAAAATTGTCAAGGTGCTCAAAATTGATCATGCTGAGTGTGACTGAGAACTTTGGTAACTAGTTGTCAGTGTTCCCACAGCCATCTTGCTGCAAACCTCGCATGCCAACACCCAGACTTGTTCAAAGTGATCGAAGCCCTGGTGCGAGAAGCATCACTTTCTCGACTGATAACTGGGGATAAATGAGGATGAATAAAGTTTACGGCCTATAAACCTTTGGAGGCTATGTTAAAGCCATTGATCACGAAAATGACTAGAAATGGTTAGAGTGAGAGCAAATCAAGTCTCGATTTACCCGGATGTTCACCTTCTACGAATTCCATAGGGAGACACAACATGTCTATTTTTACACACACACACACACACACACACACACACTCACACACACACACACACACACACACACACACACACACACACACACACATACACACATATACACACACATACATATACACACACATAGACACACAGACACACATACACACACATACACACACACACACACATACACACACACACACACACACACACACACACACACACACACACACACACACATCAACAGGGGGAAAGGAACACACGAAAACACTCCCTAAGTACACACACACATGACACACAAGCCATCGCAGAAGGTGGAGACCAAAGCAGAGACAGAAATGATGGGTTGTACCTATCTGTATGGCTGCCACCAATACCAAGACAGGAACAGCCGCCATTTTTCAGCACTCTTTCCCGGAAATCTCTATCTCCGTGGTGGAGTTCTGACCTCATTCCATTATCGTGCAAGCTTGTGCCAAACCTTAACATGCACCACAGGGGACACGGTGCTGTCGCTGTTTGAGTCGTGAAAAGTATTTTTTTCTGTGGTGATGCATTTTGAGGTACAGGGCTAACGTACTCAGCAAACACACAGCATTTTACTGGAACACCCCACCATTACACCACGACTTCTAGGTGTACACCAGGCTGAGCAGAAAGCTGAAGATTGTTGTTGCTGAAGATGAGAAGAACACGGATCCACAACGAGACACAGCAATCCTAGCGCTCCTGAAAGTAACAGTCATTTGAATTGTATATCGTGATAGTCTGTGTGAACTATATATATTTGTTTGGTAATAAACGTAAGTTCTTACTTTTGATGTTCAGCATCTAATTTCATATTGCATTGTATTGTATTGTGTTGATTGTATCGTATTGTGCTGTGTTGTATCGTATTGCATTGTATTGTATTGCATTAATTGTATCGTATTGCATTGCTATTGTATTGATTGTATCGTATTGTGCTGTGTTACGTTTGATCGTATGACATTGTATTTTATTGTACTGATTGTATCGTATTGTGCTGTGTTGTATTGTATTGTTTTATGTTGCGTTGTGTTGCTTTGTGTTGTTTTGTACTGATTGTATTGTATTTTGCTGTGTTGTGTCGTATCGAATGGCACTGTATCGTATTACATCACACTGTATTGTGGCGAGTTGTGTTGTGTGGCGTTGTTTTGTTGTGTTTTCTTGCGTTGTGTTGTATCATGTGGTCTTCGTCCATCAATGTACATGTATATCCCAGGTTTCGTGTCATTGCCAAAAATATCCTCGTTGGGTCGATCGGGGTTAAATCGATGTTGTTTCGTTGTTTCACTAGAAGAACAGTTCACAGTCCAGTGTGAGAGAGACTGCAAATAATTTACCGCACTTTTCTTCTTTATATTAACAAGCTGTTGATTTATTAGTTAACACAAAAGTGAACGATACATGTAACATTAAGAGTAAAGCGTAAATAAAGAAGGATTAAAAAAATATCAGTGCCTGATATCATGGAGTACACCTTAGGTAAGCATGGATAAGTTTGTATATCAAGCTAGCTTTTCTTGTTCTGTCTGCTCACACTAGTATATAAACAAAAGTTCGCATTTTTTTCTTCCGTTTGCACGCAAAACGCTCATTTCTATGATTACTGACACAAAAACAAAGAAGCCATTACCAAATAACAGCATTAATTTTCCAAAGCTCTATGAGGATTACATAAAAAGTTAATTCAAATCGCCACATTATTTAACTCGATATGTAAATCGACGTAGTAGTTCATTAGGCCCCTGAGATACACGATGCTGCATGGCTTATCGCGTAGCCGAGTGGTTAGGGCTGTCAACTCTAGCTTGGTTCAGGCAGTGATTCATGCATATCATTACAATCAGTTAAGAACAAAACCTAAAATGGCGTGGTAATGGAATCTTTGCATCCATAAAATAACAACTCTGTCTTGCAGCTGCATTCACTCCAGAGCAGTGATGCTTTGACTTCATGCAAAGTGTCTTAGGAGAAACTTATGCTCCTTTGTCACCATCAAACTCACAGAGCACACCAGGTAAAGCCCAAGTCTACAAGGCCAGCGTCCTGAGCACCCACCTGTATGGCAGCGAGTCATGGGCTCTGCGAGCAAGACCAGAAAGACGGCTGAATGCCATGCACAAGTGCTGGCTGGGACGCATCCTGGGCGTCACTTGGAGTGATGGCTTACAGCGCTCGAGAGCTGGAGTCCCCTCTATATAGGCTACGTATACCGTCCTCAAAGGTAAAGGTAAAGGTGCTCTTTTTTATATTGCGACTTTTTCACCCATTGATGGATGCTCAAACCGCACACATTTACCCTCTGGTCATCGGGCTACCTCTTTGTATCATTCCAAAACCATCTCAACTTCCTGGGGACCGTGCAACCAGGCTGCGGATGAACGCGCGAAAGTAATCTCTCACAATCTTCCAACTCAGCCCTCACAGGTACCCGTTTTACTCATGTGTGGGGAGAAGCAATGTGAGTAAAGCTCAAGGATGCAACTCTAGAATCCGAGCAGCTTCGAACGCCGCACCCGCTAGCCGCATGCAGGCGACTACAGGTCAAGCGCGCTGACCACTCGATCGGCCACGGAGCGTTGGTTGGGTTACGTCTCCCGATTAGAGGACGGGCGAAGACCCAAAGATCTCATTCAGGATGAACTTGTAGAGAGAAAGAGACCAACCACTCGCCCTCGGCTGAGCTACAAAGACACACGCAAGCGCGACCTCAAGGCACTGGGTATCAGTTGGACACATGAGAGGCAACAGCTTCACACAGAAATGCCTGGAGACAAGGTTAAGGCGGGGGTTGGAGGCGAGGGTGGGGGCAGAGAGGTTAATTTCTCCCAGGTCGAGAGGAACCTGGAGGAGCGGACGGAAGACTAGGGCCCCCGGAGAAAAGCGCAGTTTAGGGCAGACAGACTGGCTTAATTCAGACTTCAGACGAGAACGCTGTGGCTGGGACTGCCACTCCCGCACTGGACTCCAGGGCCACAGCAGAGCAGACGCTGTGGCTGGGACTGCCACTCCCGCACTGGACTCCAGGGCCACAGCAGAGCAGACGCTGTGGCTGGGACTGCCACTCCCGCACTGGACTCCAGGGCCACAGCAGAGCAGACGCTGTGGCTGGGACTGCCACTCCCGCACTGGACTCCAGGGCCACAGCAGAGCAGACGCTGTGGACGGGACGGGGCTGGCACACATCCATGGTCCTTCGGGTCTGACGGACGGCTGCTGCGAGTGCGAGTCTTCACGATGAACAAGAACTGTGCCTTGCTTGTTCAGAACGGCCAGGTAGGGGTAGCTATTGTCCGCGGAACCCCGCGAAACCCCGCGGAACCCCCTTCTTCCTCCTTCAGCTTTGGTGTAAGAAACGTGAGAAAGCACACCAAAAAATATTTGCACACAATCATTCGGAAGACAAACTGTCTTTGAGCATTATTTTATTGTGATGAAAACATACAAAATATTTGCACACAATCATTTGGAAGACAAACTGTCTTTGAGCATTATTTTATTGTGATGAAAACATACAAAATGTTTGCACACAATCATTCGGAAGACAAACTGTCTTTGAGCATTATTTTATTGTGATGAAAACATACAAAATATTTGCACACAATCATTCGGAAGACACACTGTCTTTGAGCATTATTTTATTGTGATGAAAACATACAACTCCACCTTGTTGTGTGAAAAGATTTCAAGTTTAAAATTTTTTCTAACAATCTAGACGCCAACGCAATGTCTGGTAACCTGGTAAATTGTGACGTCAACGTTTGTTTACGGAACCTCACATGGAAGCGCGAAATACAAATACCATTTTTTTTTCTATGTGGAAGACTGTAGCCAATAGTTACTAAATCAGTTTACCTACACGTGCTTTACTCCCCGCCATTGGGGCAAACTCGCGGAACTCCTGCTGTGCCCGATGTCCCGCCAGCTGCAGGAGGGCAAACAGCACCCGCCAGTGCAGCAACAGTCCCGCGGTGTTCAGGGGGGTCAGGCTCAGGGGTCCATCCGGCCTTGGATGCCCCCAGTGGTTCAGCAGGCTCTCGCAAGTGAGGGCCTCCCTCCTGCTGATTGGCGTTCCCCTGGGGATGGAACGCTCCACCAGTCACCAGCCGGAACAGCGATCCGTCCGGGACGTTGAGGTGCCCGGCCACCATCATCACCGCCCCGAGCATCTCTGGGATGGATCTCGCGAAAAACTGGGGGGGGGGGGAATGCTCCTGGAGGGCATGCTCCCGCAGGTTCCCGACCTGTCTTCCCCCACACAGGTCGCATGTCGCTCCACCTCCGTACGATTGTCGGGACATCTGCAAAGACAACTTTTACTGACGACCCCTGCGCTGCTCACAATCGGGGCAGATGAAGAACTCTGCGGCCCGGGCTTCTTCAGGGGTGATTCCTACACAACGGGGGTGGAACCATTCATCGCAAGAGTCACACGCCACCATCAGCTGCCCGTCATCTGGTCCTCGACAGCTGCAATACAATGGTGTATCCGACAGCTCTGCGGAATCAGCAGGGAACTCATCTGCAAGAAAAGCAAATGACGTCGACCCCTCCGAGGTCGCCTCCCCTGGCGATTGGTCTCCCATCGGTGTCTCCCGATCCTTCCCCGACAGCTGTCTCCGCAACCTCCGGATCCACAGAGGTAAGGGATCATCCAGGCACCTTCGCAGGCGGTCACAGTGAACCACCCACCTCCTCCTGGAAGAAGCAACAGTGCAAAGTACTGAGGAAAGGACTTCTGTAACTACATACGGTCCCCTCCACAATGGGGCTAGCTTTCTGCACTGATGAACTTTCCTGGCCGAGTTTGCCAGGAGGACTGCGTCACCCACCTCGAACTCGTTCGGAGCTGCGTGAAGGTCATAGTCACGCTTTTGCCGCTGCTGTCGGTCGTGCAGAGCATTCCTGGCTATGGCGTGGGCTTGCTGTAGCTCCTGCCGCGTCTTTTCCACATATCCTTCTAAGGAATGTGCAGGTTCTGACACGCCCATCATCAAATGCATGGGTTGCTTAACCTCACGGCCGAGCATGAGGAAGTTGGGCGTGTAGCCGGTGGAGCGGTTGACTGTGGCTCGCATCGCCCCCGCCAGCATCTGTAGACGGTCGTCCCAACCAGCCTGCCCGTCCTTCAAGGTGCACCGCACCATCTGGAGGAGTGTACTATTCATCCTCTCGACCTGACCATTGGCGCTGGGGTGATAGGGAGTTGTCCTTTTCTTGACTATTTCCAGCAGCTCACACAACCGTGAGAAAAGCTGGCTGGTAAAGTTCGCTCCCTGGTCAGTGCAAATCTCCAACGGACACCCCACTCTGGTGAAGAGGGAATCGACCGCCGCTCTGGCGACAGTCTCCGCTGTCTGATTGGAGAGAGGAGCCACCTCTATCCACTTGGTGACTGATCCACCATGAGAAGGATATACCTGTTACCTGTGGGGGTGACAGGGAGAGGGCCGAGTAGGTCGAGGTGACACTTTTCCATTGGAGCCCCTGCGGTATAGGCCTGCAGGGGAGCCCTGTTCCTCTTCTTCAGCCGTTTGCTTCTGCTGCAGGAAACACAGGCTTTAGTGAAACCCTCTACCTCGGCCCCCATACTGGGCCAGAAGAAACTGTCCCTGAGCTTCTGCAAGGTCGCATCCCGTCCCCTATGACCGGACATAATGTGAGCGTGGGCCAGGGCCATCAGGGTGCGCCGTAGTTGCTGGGGTACCACCCACAATTGCCGGGCCTTGTCCCGACCCCTCCAGCAGTACCAGAGGTTACCATCCTGCCAGACGAGCAGAGACCTATTGGTCCAGAGCTGCTTCACCAATGGAGACTTAGCAGCCAACTCCTCCTGTGATGGGGAATGACCATCAGCTGTCCAGCGTCCTACAAGGCTCAAATCTACATCCTTACCTTGTTCCTTACCTTTCTGCTGTAGATCCATTACCTGGACCCAGTTGCTGGACCCCTCAGCACTCACCATCCGGATGGTTGGTACCGCCGAGGCCGACACCGCCAATGGGAGAACATCATCCACTTCCTCCTCAAAACGTTCCCACTGGTAGTGCATCCTCGTGCAATAGGGGCACCCACCACATGGAATACGGGAGAGATCCGCACCAGCCTGGTAGCACCCGCAGAGGTCCAATTCCTCGGACAAACGTGACAGGTAGTCAGCGTTTGAGTGGATGTTCCCTTTTCGATGTTTAACTCGCATGCATTCAGCGTGGCTGAGACTAGTGAATATAGTCTCAGCAACAGGTTGGTCACGTGATAGCCTTAATTCTTCCATAACATGCATACCACCGTTCTGAACACAGAGTCTCAGCCACGCTGAATGGCATATCACATCGTGAGTGTATTCCTCCGCTTGTTGTGATACACTCGATACTGGCGCTGAAATGGTCGTTATGGGCAACATTTCCGGACACTGTACCTGAGGTACTCTGTCCGATAATTTATGAGCGCTTTAAAGCCACACCCCCTTGATTTGATTGTCGTATTTTGGCTCCAAAGTCATCTTCATCCATGCACAAACCATCCCAGAAAATATGAAACTTATAAATGTTACCGAAGTATTTCAAAATCAATTTTTAATCTATCAGAGTACCTCAGGTACAGTGTCCGGAAATGTTGCCCATAACGACCATTTCAGCGATACTGGCAGCCATGTTTTCGTCAATTCATTTTCTAAACATCGATTCCCCATGAATGTAAAACTTGTATGCGGTAAATTCGAATCACAAGAGTGTAATATTGTGAACTCTACTAATTATAAGGACTTTGAATACAACAGCAATATTTATACTTCATTGAGCGAGTAAGGCAACCAATCCCGTCTGCATAATGATAATCTTCGATACACACAGAAACCCACTGAGTGCTTTTGCTGATGAGGAATCATTAATTTAATGTATGCTTAGAAGGATTAAACTTAGAAAAACTGTTTCTGAGCTATCCGATAATATCGAACTTCGGAATCGGACGGATTCCTACAGAAGAAACTACCATTCGATTAACGTTCAACACAGACGGAATGTAGGTTAAATCACTTACTGACTCCATCAGTCGATACACGAATGATCGAAGTGTGGAGCTCCTCAAACAGTGTGAAGGCAGTTAGACCACAGGTTCCGGCCAGAAAGCATTTACTTGCGAGAGTATAACCATAGATTCACGAAACCAGCCCGGACCCATAGGAATCCTTTTCGCTGCGTTTATAGTAGGTCCAAAGATCGCGTGCATTACTTATTTACTATATACACAATCGCACGTGCTCAAGGCAGTTTGCAACCTTATAGACACGTTCGCGCTAAAAGTAGTTCTCAAATGATTTCCTGAAAATCTCATAGATTAGTTTTATTAGAACACCAAATTTGTGTTTGTCTATCGGGATAAATAATTGGAGTGAAATAGAATCGCCTCTTTTTACTCTCAATGGTCTTCTGATCATGTTGAATTTTGATTGGTAGAATCATTGGAATGTGGAGCCGAAGTCACGTGACCAACCTGTGTCAGAGATACTATGTCTCTGTGTTCAGAATGACTCGCATGTCGTACTGGGCGAGTTCTTCAATCCACCGAGTGGATGAAGCTGGAGACGGCGACCTGGACCCGTCCCTCTGCAGCTTCCTCCTCAGTCGATCCGTCCAAGGCTTCCAGCAGTCGTACCCTGGCGTGTTGGCTTCACATGGAGGTGTGCTCAACGAAGGCTTGGACTGCCTCCAGCGCCTCCACCAACATCTTGTACCGAAAATTGATACATGAGGTGGCAGCTCATATTCTCCAGGCCATTCAGGAAACAGCGCACCATTACCTCCTCCACGAACTTGGGGCTGACGTTGCGGGGAAACGCTTCAATAGCCGTCCCGCGGACTCGATCTGCCCATTCCCGCGGAGATTCCTTCTTGCTCTGTTGCATGTTGTTAAACCGCACCCGTTGGGTGTCGGGGGTAACCGACTGGCCAAATCTGGTGGCCATAGCTTCAACCACTTGCGAGAGATCTTCCTGTTGCCTACGGGGAAGCTGCTCATAGAAGTGTAGCGCGTTACCCTCCAAATGCAACGCGAGGTATAGCGCGGCCTCCTCCTCCGTCCACCCTCTGACCCACATATGGCGCCGAAACTGGCCGTGGAAATCCCGCCACGGCTCCTTTCCCGTGAAAGGCCGTAACTTGGGGACATCCTTTCTTCCCCCTGCTGGGACGTGGAAGGAGAAATCCTGGTCCATCGGAGAGCGCAGGTCCTGAAGTGGAGAGGTCCTTAACCTCTGAGAAGCGGGTTGCTCCCACCTGCTACCCGCTGAGTCATTCCATGACCTGCGGGACTGCCTGATCCGCCGCTCCGTGTATTTACGGGAGTCTTCCCTAATCCGGTCCATGAGCCCCTCCAGGTCCTGCCTCAAGAGCTCGAGACGCTGGTGAATGTCCCCGGTATCCCGCTGAGCACGTTCTCCCAGCAACGGGGGCCTGGGAGTTGGTACTGGTACGTCCACCACTGGAATCGTGGATTGGAGCTGCAGTCGGCCGGTGTCCTGGGAGGGACTGGTCAGACGAAGAGATTCCCTCTAGGCGGTTCAGCTGTTCTCGTCGCCTTCCTCGCCCCTGATGTGAGGCGGTGTCGCGGTCGAGTATCTCCAAGATACATCCTATTCGCCTCCACCACTTGGTGGGGATGGGGTCCGTGACCCCCGAGTCCCACTACTCGGTCATTCCAAATGACCGGAAGTGTGATAACACCTAACCCTACACTACCACACCCCTTCCCATGCGAAAAAACGAAGAGGTGTCAGCGTGCAAGGCTTATGCAACATAAAGAAAAGCAAAAAGGAGAGCAACCATCAAAAGAACTGCACCCACGATAGGAAAGATAGCTTTTGCAGTGGACCGAACACCTGAAATTGTGCCCAAAACAAGGGAGCAATATTGTCACAGTGTCCGCTGTCAAGAGAAATACTGAGAAGTTTCGACAGGATGCAGCGACAACAAAGTGCAACAGCAAGGTACACAAAGTGTGAGCACTAGGATTGAAAGTCATGGCGGACAATATCGTATAGAGAACACAGCAGGAAGTGCCACTGCAAAGTGCAACACACATGGCAAATCAACGAATGCGTATATACAACAATCGGAGAAATGTGAAGCTGCAGAGAAAATGCAAATGCACGGCAGAAGCAGACTGCAGTGAACAACAAGCGAGTGCAAAAAGTATGGCAGGTAGACACAAAACAGATCAAAGCAACAGAATATCCCCCCTACTAAAGAAGAATCTAACTATCCTTCCTCGAAAATCCCCCCTCCCATCCAAGGGAGGTAACTAGGAGCACTTCCCCGACCCTCAGATTAACTCCCCCTGGAAGTATCTGAGCGAACTCAAGGGCAGAGTGTCTCCGTATCTCGAAAAGAGTGGCAAAAATCATCCTCTCATCTGTCTTCCAACGGGCATGTCATTCTTGTTGAGAGAATGAAGAAAAAACTTAGTTCTTGTTGCTGTTCAAATCGTAGACAGAAGTGCTGCAGTCGGGTCGACGTGTGCAAGGCATCATGCATCGTGAAACAAATAAACAAAAAACATCGGTCTCTTTCGTACCAGCCGACCGAGAACTCTGCAGGGCATTGCGCCGCCCAATAGCGAGAAAATCAAGAAACAACATAACAAAAAATAGGCCTGCCACAGCCTAACGATGCATGGCCGCGGGGGCGTAATTTCCGTGCCGCTTGAGCACGAGTTCACGCCTCTTGCACATCTCCGAGCGCAGTTCGAGCACTTCCCGCCCACTGCTTTTCAAAAATCGCTAGCAAGGAAAGGGATAGACACAGACCATGGGGAAAGTCCATGAGAGTCCACTTGAGGCAAAAAAACCAAAAGCCGACTTACTTGTATGCGTAAAAAAACGAAAGGCCAGCGCTTAACATGGGATGAGGGCTTACAGCCAAAAAATCGCAAAGTCGACTCACAATGACACAAAGCGAAAAAACAGAAAAGTAGTCTCATGGAACAAAAAAAAGCAAAGACGACTTACAGGTGCCAAATGCGCAAAAAACAAGAAGGCCCATGCCTCACGTCGGACGAGGCCTCTTACAAGTAGACTCCCATAAACTACCTCGCACTCGTGAAAATGAAGAGTTTAACAAACAAAAATAGCAAAATGAAGCAAGGCCACACCGAGCTCAAAGCAAAACGATAGCGAGAGGCAAAACAAAATGGCAGATAGCAAAACGCAAAAAAATGCTGATGTATTGCCCAGCGGCTTAGCCTCCTTGAGCGAATATTATCAGGGTGCATGAAAAAAAAACGAAACAGAAAAGACAAAACGAGTCTCATCACCCAGGATTAACTCAGAAAAATGAAACCTAACTTCCAAGCGACCTGAGCGCCCGAGCACAGGCAAGCCTCGCGTGCATAGCACATTCCACATGCGCTAAACCGTCCATTATGCAAAGACGGCGCAAAGCGCATTTCGCATGCGCTAAACCGTCCATTAAGCACAGACGGCATGGGGTCGGCACCACTTCTGACACCAATGTGGCAGGAATGCCGAGAAATGCCCCGACCCCGAGGGAGGGCACGCGAGTTTGCCCCAGGCTCCGGGTAAGAGCCAGATAAAAGAGCTAAAACATACTAAAAGGCTTCTCACCTTAGTTGCTCGTCTGTGGTGGGGTGCATATGAACCTACTATGTTAGGTGGTAACTATGTCGTAGTCGTGTAATTCGTTGTTCACAACTTTGAGTTGTTCCCAGCTACGACAGTAAGGTGTGCATGAGACGCTACTTGGTCGCCACAACGAAGTAATGACCCAGATGAATATTTATTATTATCTTGGGATATCCCATCTAATGCGCATGCGTAGAGGTCACTACAAGAGGTGAACTAGCCAACTCTTTGCACAATTCAATGGCGGACGTGTCTCCGGTTCGCACAGAAAACGCTATATTTCGGGATACTAGAGACCCATCCAAAGAAAATGTAAGCCATGTACAGCATAAATTTATCAAAGCTGTATGTTGAATGCATCAATAGGTCGTGAAAGCTCCTACATTTTTCAAATGGAATGCAGTTCAACGCATCCACGCCGAAGCATGTGTTGACATTGTGTACAAAGCTAGTTTTACCTGATGCCATGAACACGATGCATTTAAAATGGAGTTTTGTTATGTAAACACTGTTCAGATTAAATTGCTTTATTTTTGTAAACTAGGAAATGCATGTCGACGTACGCCAGGGTTTCACGAGTTTGGTGGGGAAAGTGCGTGCTGAGAGTGTAAAATCATGTCAACACAAACGATGCACCTGAGAAAAAGTACACTCAAAATGACAAGACAACAGTGACCATAACAGATAATTTATTGCAAGGGGAACATCACTACATAACTGTAATTTACTGTCATTTTGAAACTTAAAAAAAAAAAAAAATTTAACCATACAATTTCCCATTTCCATAAAAAGAAAGAAGCATATCTTCACAATACACTTGCAATATCATGCATGTGTTTCTAACAGCTCTGCTGACAGAACAGCAGCATATGAATATGATTCTCTGGTTTGTGCATAAGTAAAGGAACATATCCCAATCTGCATAATTAAAATGCAAGTGTTTTTGCATCTGCATGCAAACTGTACACATCTCTGTACTGATACAACACAACTTAGGTCCACAAACACGAGAATGTGTTGGCTTCATTTTGCAGTCTTAGTCTTCATCAAAACAGTTGAGATCCCTGCACCTTCAACAACCCATACTACAGTTGTCATTCTCCATCCTCCTCCTCCATCATCATCATCACCATCATCATCACCATCATCATCACTACCACAATCATCATCATCATCATCATCATCATCATCATCATCATCCTTGTCATCAGTCATCATCCTCATTCCAGTCCTGCTCCTCCTCCTCATCCTCCAGAGCTGGGAGGGGGTTCTCCACCGGGGGATCGACAGGTCGGATGTTGTTGAGGAGATCTCGCATGGTGTCCATCAGGATGGCCACGCCACGCCGCAGGTTGTCCCCAGCTCCGGCCTCCCCCTCCTCTCCCCCTTCTGCCCCCCTCACCTCCACCTCATCTGCCAAAGGGGCCTAGAAGAGAGTGAATGGATAGATGAGAGAATATATAATTTTTAATCATTAAAAAACAACAACAACAGAGGATCTGGATGAAGGTGAAAGACAGAATGGATTAATGAACGATAAAATGACTGACTGAATGAATGAATATTGTAAATCAATTACTGTCATTCAAAGCCTCTTCAAACAAGACAAGAAGGGCAAAGCCCATACAACTCACATGCTTGACCTTGACCTTTATATGACCTTGACCTTCAGGTGACCTTCAAGGTCAAGGTCAAACAACTAAACCTACCAATGACATCATACACAAAGAAATGCTTTACACATTTTTCCTACCAAAATACATGTGACCTTGACCCAAGGTCAAGGTCATCCAAGGTCATGCAACACAAAGCTGTTAATTCAAGACATAGGAAGCACAATGGTGCTTATTGGCACTTTCTACCATGAGATATAGTCACTTTTAGTGGTTCACTACCCCATTTTGGTCACATTTCATAAGGGTCAAAGTGACCTTGACCTTGATGATATGTGACCAAATGTGTCTCATGATGAAAGTATAACATGTGCCCCACATAATTATTAAGTTTGAAACAGTTATCTTCCATAGTTCAGGGTCAAGGTCACTTCAAAATATGTATACAATCCAACTTTGAACAGCTCCTGTGACCTTGACCTTGAAGCAAGGTCAACCAAACTGGTATCAAAAGATAGGGCTTGCTTTGACCTATATACCACTTGTAGCTAAGGTCGCCATTCTCAATAACGTGGGAGAAAATTGGGAAAATGTGAAAAATGACTGTTTTTGAGACCACATTTATGGCTCCTGTGACCTTGACCTTGAAGCAAGGTCAAGTCACTATGTATGTTTTTTGAGGCCTTGTCATCATACACCATCATGCCACATTTGGTGTTGATAGACTTAATAGTCTCCGAGAAAAATCCAACGTTTAAGTTTTTTACGGACGCCCGGACGGACGGACGCCCGGACGCCTGGACGGACGGACGACACGGCTCAGTACATAGACTCACTTTTGCTTCGCATGTGAGTCAAAAAAGCATGGAGAGGTAGAGAGATAGATAGATAGAGAGAGAGAGAGAGAGAGAGAGAGAGAGAGAGAGAGAGAGAGAGAGAGAGAGAGAGAGAGAGAGAGAGAGAGAGAGGCGCATCCACAGAATGTGTCTAACTAATCCTAAAATAAATTTTGAACATCAAAACAGAATTATTACTCCATATTGATATGTCTAAAAAATGCAATTAACAAAGAAATGTTTTTTTTATAAGTCTTATTATTTTAACAGTACTTCTTATTTAAATACCAATGCACCATAACACTATGTGTAAGGCAGCCAGTGATTGAGTGAACCTGGTCAAATAAGAGAAATGCTAAACATTTCTGTAAACAATGACAAAGCTACTCACATTGGGGTTGTAGTTGGGCAGGAGGGAACGAAGAAAGAGCGCGAGAGAATTCCCCGTCTGACTTCCAACGGTGGGTCTGAAGGTAGATGCAGCAATTTTGCAGTAGGTCGTGATAGGTTCGGACTAACGAGTAACTCATGCCATTGTATGTTCAGTCCCTACCTTGGCAGTAATTGTCAACATAATACCATTCACAGTTGCACTTGAACGCTCACTGGGCAGTCAAGGGTTCTATCCCAGCCTGAGGCCTGCAACTTTTTTGGTCCGTTCCCTGCAGGGTGTCTGTCTCTCTCCATTTGAAACTTACAGAACTTCGCAATCTGAATGTCATAATCCACAACTTCTCATTTCAAACATTCTTTTAGCTTCAGAGTCAGGAGGATTGTCTCTCTATTAGGAACTTACAGAACTTTGCAGTCTGAACGTTATGATCCTAAACTTCTGATTTCAAATACTCCTTCACACTTATAGAGTCAGGAGGATTGTCTCTCCGTTTGGAACTTGCAGAACTATGCAATCTAAATGTCATAATCTTTCACTTCTTTCTGATTTCAAATATTTTTTCACACTTTAAGAGTCAGGATGTTTGTCTCCCCATTATGAATTGACAGAACTCTGCACTCTGAACATTACGATCCTATAGTTCTTTCCGACTTCAAATATTCTTTTTAGTGTCAGAGTATGCTCTATATAGAAAATTCACACGTCCATAAGAAAATTCCAGCAAACATGATAGCACCCTTGTCAAAGGTTTACTTCTCTTGCAATGCCTCTCCCTAAGTAAGTTGATTGAAATGTGGTGGTTTTATAATCAAACAGACGCACATCCCTTGAACCATGAATGGTGCACCACATTCTTGTGCCTACTGATGACAATAAGATGACAATAATATGACGATAAGATGAGGCTTCTAGATCTTCACGTAGGAAGACAAAACACTGTCTCCACTACAGACCTGCCAGGGCGGCTGTAGCTGACGATGGAGTCGATTGGAGGCAGAGGGTCGTAGCTCAGCACTGGAGCATGGGCCATGTCCTGTCAACACAACACAACACACAGACTCAGGTCTACCACTCAGAACTGGAGCAGGGGCCATGTCCTGTCAACACAACACAACACACAGACTCAGGTCTACCACTCAGAACTGGAGCATGGGCCATGTCCTGTCAACACAATACAACACAACACAACACAACACAACACAACACAACAGAACAGAACAGAACACAACAGAACACAACACAACACAACACAACACAACAGAACAGAACACAACAGAACACAACAGAACACAACAGAACAGAACAGAACAGAACACAACACACCATAGTAAGACTCAGCACTGGAGCATAGGCCAGGTCCTGTCAACACCCTATCCTGATGACCCCCATGGGCCTCATTGGCTGCTTGGGGCCGCCTCTGGCTGAGCATCAGGAGCAGGCCCCAAAAGCCCAGCAGCCAGGGGATTCAGCTGATGAGAGGGACAATGAGTCTTGCTGGCCCTAAGTTACACTGGGCAAGTGCCTCATTCCTCATTTGGAATGCTTCAGTTCCTGTGCCTGCAGAACCTGCAGTTCCAGTGGCACTCAAAGAGCCAGCCCCCAGCAGTGGCTACGTGTTACTGGGAGCTGTCACACAGACGAGGGAACAATCACATTCGGGTCCGGGGACACCTCAGGGGAGACATGCATTACCAAACGCACATCCTTGAGTAGATTCCTTGTTGTCCTCAGCTGCCAAACAACACTTTAGTGTGCCTTGCTGATGATGAATAAAACCCTCATTTCCAACAATTCATTCTTTCATGTAGTAAATAACATCAATATCCATGTGTTCTGATCATCACAGAAGACCATCAGGA